>CM074438.1:25563525-25758525 GCA_037101425.1 Elopichthys bambusa
TTGATTTGTGTGGAAATTATCTTTGGACATTAACTGTGGACACCCAAACACAAGCACAGCTATATAACAGCGGTCAGTCAGGTATAGAGGGTTTAATAAGATCTAGTTAAATCAAATCCCATATGGGATTGACCCCTTACAAATACAGCCAATTTAGGCTTCTAACTTAAGGCCCAACTGTTTGAAAAATATATGTACATTTGAAAAAAAGATTTGTGAAATCAATTGTGAAGTCTCTTAATACTATACCTTAATGCAGTTCAGGCATTTAAAGGTGTTCTCCAAAAGTGTTTTTCTCAGTCCTTGAGGGAATGAACCCAGCTAACAGGGAACGTTATCAGAAGGTTCTCTTAAAGTAATGAACAAACGTTTTAACAGAATGTTTAATTCAAAGTTATCTGGTCTCAAAGTACTTTTGTTATCACAAAAACATTTGTCTAATATATATTACTTGTTTCAGAACATTCAAAATTAACATTTCCATAATATTTGAAGAACGGAATGTTCCCTTTACATTCACATTACAAAGAGAAAAAAAAAAAAAAGAAAAAAAGAAAAAAAACCCCCGGACGTTTTGGACATTCAGAGAACATTCAGAAATAACATTTTCATGAGTTAGCAAAACGTTCATATTTCTGTTAGCTGGGATGGCGTTTTCTATGGAGCCCCACATGTGGACAAAAAAAAATATATCATGGCCATGAATAAAGAATTTGTTCCCTCACTGAACTAATTCGTATTCTAATTTTGATTTAAGCAAAACAAGGGAACAAATTATTACAAAGTGGCCACAATTTAAGGAGGGAATGAATTATTATAGCCTATCATGCACACTATTTACTTAAAATGAGGAAACTAATTAGTAAAATGTGCTGATATGTATTAGTAAGTCGTAGGAACAAATTAATTTGTGGCCACGATATACAGTAGGCCTAGATTTTTTTTTTCTTTTCTTTTTTTCTGCATGTCATGATAATGTAGCCTAAATTTCAGATCGGAAAGCATGTTTTTATTACTATATTGTTGCTGCAAAAACAAATTTCATAAACCTATACCCATTGTCCTTGACCCTTATCATTCACGAGGGGATAATTCAGAGAAAAAACTCTGATGAATGGCTCTCAGTCATCGTGATTTTGCCAAGTAAGACTTTCCGGTAACACTTTATTTTAGGGTTTTTTAACTAGTTGCTTATTAGCATGCATATTACAAGAATATTAGCTGTTTATTAGTACTTATTAAGCACATATTAATGCCTTATTCTGCATGACCTTATTCTACATTCTTAATCCTACCCAATACCTAAACCTAACAAGTACCTTACTAACTATTAATAAATAGTAAATTAGGAGTTTATTGAGGGAAAAGTCATAGTTAATAGTGAATACATGTTTTCTATACTAAAGTGTTACCGACTTTCCTTTCCAAAAATTGTCCTAACCCCATCCCTACCCATATTTTGTCCCTAAAATCAGAGGGAAATGGTAGGTGAATATTACTGATGTATAAGAACCTAACCCTGGTTGTAAACCTAAACTTGTCAACTTGCCCCTCAAATCTGATTGGTTGATTGGAATGTTGTTCCTGGATCGACAAAGATAATGATCTAGGAACATGTACTTGATGAACTCACATTGTGCACCTCTTTAAAAGAACATTGATTAAACTGTTAATTATACAGTGTAGTACAGAATGTCATTATTTAGTTGTGCCATCTTATTTCAAACTTTGATTTATCCTATTGCTTGAACATTTCCCCCCCCCTCATTTCTTTCAGAGACTTGAAACTGATCTCGCCTATTGGATGGACCAGCACCGATCCAATGACCAAGGTCGCCAGCATCACTATGACGAAAACTCTCCCATGGGGCCTCGAAACGTTGGATCATACAGATATGGAGCAAATGTCAACTATGACTACTACTAAAACACCTTGTTCTCCCAGAACCACGTCACTGCTGCCAAGAATACATTTCGAAGGCATAACCACTCTGATTTACTGCAGTGATGTCAGCTTGCTTCTTTCTTTTGTAGCTTGTACTTCTTTTTGTAAATTGTATTAACAGATAGAAAATCAAGAAAAAGTCAATTTTTAAGGAATAGTTCACAAATAAATGAAAATTCTATTTACTACAAAATGACAAAAAATACCAGAAAAATACCATAAAAGTAGCCCATATGATAAATTCATGTGATGAAAAGACTGAAATGTACATCATTACTGATAATCTTTTATTCCACTTAAGCATTTTAGAGCTTGACAGTCCCAGTCTTCATTCACTTCCATTATAGTGAAAAGAACAAGGATATTTTTCAAAAACGTCTTATGGGTTTGGAACATGAAGGCGAGTAACTGATGATGGAATTCATTCCAAAGTGTTAGTTGCTTAGACGGTCAATGGAGGGACAGAAAGCTTTTAGATTTCATTAAAATATCTTCATTTGTGTTGCGAAGATGAACAAAAGTCTTACAGGTTTGGAATGACACGATGACACAATTTTTCATTTTTTTTAGGTGAATTATCCCTTTAAGGTCTTCTGTCTGGTGTAGTTTTCAAAAGGCTGAAAGCAGTGTTACAATAAATACCACAAAACCTTATTTACCTATTTTCTTTTCTTTTTTTTAAGAAATGAATACTTTTGTTCAGCAAGGATGCATTAAATTGATCAAAAGTGACAGTAATGTGTTACAGAAGATTTATTTCAAATAAATGCTGTTTCTATTCATCAAAAGAATCTTGAATCTTGTATCACGACTTCCACAAAAATATTAAGCAGCACAACTGTTTTCAACATTGATAAGAAATGTTTCTTGAGCAGCAAATCCGACTATTAGAATGATTTCTAAAGGATCCCCGTTTTGTGTATGAATCCATCAGTGGTGAAGTGAGAGAAAAAAGGATTATGAATGGAAATGCAGCAGTGAAGAGTTAAAAGCAATAAAAATGGGAAAGTGAGAGGACAGAGAAAGTGAGATTAAAAAGGAAAAACAGTGAAAAATCACAGTAAATATTTTATTAAAATATTCTTTTCACCTGAAATCAATTATAGGTTCAAAGTTCTGTATGAAGTTTCACAAAGGTAACAACAGCTTTTGCTCAAAATCATCACAAAGATTAAAGCACAAAGAACATTTTCCAAAGCTTTTCTTTCATCTGTTTCCTCAAATTTCAGGACAAAGCAGGATGAGGTTTCCTGCTCCAGACCAGACATTCAAGATCTTTAAATAATTTGAAATCGCTAATTTCCATAATTTTCTACAGGCGCCCATTCAAAAAACAAAACACTGCTAGCTTTGACAAAGATTAAAAAGAACAAAAAAAACACCCAGATCACATGAATTAAAACGGCACAGAATGTAAACACGCAACAAAAAATGCACAAGATGATCTAAGCTTGCTTTAAATAACAGACAGACGACTGACAAACCAAAGTGCAAGGCAAAGTTTGTAAATTGGATTTCTCTGAGGCACATTTGACTGAAAAACAAACTCTTTAGAGACAGCTCTCTGCCTGAGCTGCTTTTCAAAACATTTGCGAAAAACATGAGAAAAATTCCTTTTTTCAAAAAGATGTATCTCTAATTGGGAGGTGGAAAACCCACACTGTAAAATGGCTGCTGGACGTCTAAGGTCCTCTAGTATCCCAGCATCCCTGAGATAAACAATTCATCAGTTGTGTCTAGGTCTTCCTTTTTTCATCCGTGCAGCCTTGGGTTTAGGTATATACTGATTATTGGCTTGATGCTCCAGCTCTCTGCTGAAGTACTGGATGGTTTTGTTCAAGCCTTCCTCCAGTGGCACCTGCACACAAAACACACAAAAAATACATTTTAATAAACAGACTGTTCCAACTCTGAACTATGACTGGATCAACCACAACTAAGGCTTTTGTAAAAGCTAAACACACACCAGTGACTGTACATACTATGGCTGTGTCTGAAATCGCCACCTACTGTAAACCCTTAAATGGGGCACTATTTGAGGGAACAGCCATTTGTAGTGATGTCTGAAACCATAGTGGTCATTATCGAGTGCACTCATTTTTAAGACCTTTTTAATATGAAATTTAAGACCAAACCTGCGATGGAAATAAACATTATATACAGTATATTAGAGCTGCACGATTTTGGATAAATTAAGAATCACGATTTTTTGGTTTCAAACAAATATCTTCTTCAGTCTTCAGTCTGACCACTGATTGTAAACAGTCAGAATTTTTTGCGGTAATGTGATCAAAAACATTTAAGACCCATCTGAATCTGAACTTTTTAAGGACTTTTATTATGAAAAGTTTATTTAAGACTTTTTTAAGGACCTGCGGCCACCCTGGATAATGAGTGTTCGTGCCGAATGAGCGTCTCGCCAGAAGATGGCGCTCCCAGCTGAATCATCCATCCAACATTTTCCAAACCGCTATAAATTCCTTTTAAATTGATTATTAAATTGTTTAATTAAGGTGTATACATAGTTTCCATGACAGAGTTCAAGATAAATATTTTCATCTTACTACTGATGCTGCCAGTTTGCTAAGTTTCAAATAATTATTTAACAGCAAGCACAAACTATAGCCCTATAGCACACTGTCCCAATCATTTTCTTTACTCTCTCAGGTGAACTACATTAGTGGACTAACGTAGGGAATAGTGAATGAGGGTATAGTGAGTGATATACACTATGTGTTTACAGCTATGCAGATCTTTTTCTTTACTTGTTTTTGGATCTGGAGATGCTGTACTATCAGAAGAACAGGGCCCCCTACTGTATAAAAGTGAAAACAAGGTTGGCGGAAAAACTTATCAATGGCAGGGAAAGAGTTAACATATGTATGTTTTTATTCATGAATGGATGCATGCACGTATGGATGGAAGAATATGTATGTATGTATGCATGGATGTCAAATGGGTATGGATGGATGGTTGTCAAATAGGGATGGATGGATGGATGTCAAATGGGTAAAATGGCCCCAATAATCAACAGTGAGATATGATGATCAGTACATAACTCACCACAGGCTCCCAGCCCAGAAGCATTTTGGCTTTACGGATGTCTGGCCGTCTTCTCTGTGGATCATCCTGTGCTTCTGGAAGGAACTGAATATGACTGCGGCTCACTGAGGAGACATTCATTGTTTTGGTGTTAACATAACATTCTAATACCCCATTTCCAATTTTATAGAATTTCAACTTACCAACTAGACTCTTAATAAGTTGCGCAAACTCCAATATGGTGTGTTCCTCTGGATTGCCCTAGAAGAAAGAAGTGAGCGGGCATAAGGAAGATAGATCAATAGGGTTAGGTGGAAGATATCGTCTCAATATTGTCTTCACATTGTATTGACTAAGATTCAAGGCCAAGCAATTCACCCCTTGGACAATGTGTTAAGTGCTATCAGTTCAATTAAATGTAACACAAAGGCAGAATTATTCTGTCAAACAGGCTTAAAATAGCTTTGAAAAGTTTAATGATGTGACAGGCAATAGACTGGTCTTTTTAGATAATATCTGTCCAGTCCATTTTGAACAAACAGTCATTTACTAGCTTAAAGGGTTATTTTACCCAAAAATGAAAATGATGTCATTTATTACTCACCCTCATGTCTTTCCACACCCATAGGACCTTCATTTATCTTCAGAACGCAAATTAAGATATTTTTGATAAAATCTGATGGCTCAGCAAGATAATTAACACTTTCAATGCCCAGAAAGCTACTAAAGACATATTTAGAACAGTTCATGTGACTACAGTAGTTTAATCTTAATGTTATGAGGCAACGAGAATACTTTTTGTGCGCCAAAAAAACAAAATAATGATTTTTCAACAATATCTAGTGATGGCCGATTTCAAAACACTGCTTCACGAAGCTTTGAAGCTTAACAAATCTTTTGTTTCGAATCAGTGGTTCGGTGCACCAAAGTAATGTGATTTCAGTAAACAAGGCTTTGTTATGTCATAAGTGTTTCGAAATTTCAATAGTTCAGTTGACTTTGGCAGTTTAATATGCGATCCGAACCACTGATTCGAAACAAAAGATTTGTAAAGCTTCAAAGCTTCATGAAGCAGTGTTTTGAAATCGGCCATCACTAGATAGTTAAAAAAAATCATTATTTTGTTTTTTTGGCGCACAAAAAGTATTCTTGTCGCCTCATAACATTAAGATTGAACCACTGTAGTCAGATGAACTGTTCTAAATGTCTTTAGTAGCTTTCTGGGCATCTGAATGTGTTAATTATCTTGCTGGCTTAATTTGCGTTCCAAAGATGAACGAAGGTCTTACTGGTGTGGAACGACATGAAGGTGAGTAATTAATGACAGAATTTTCATTTTTGGGGGAACTAACCATTTAAACATATTTTCATGTAATCAAATAACTAAGAATCCGATGTGTTTTGGTTAATATTACTAAATATGCAAACACATTTTTAACATTTCAAGTTGTATAAATTAACGTATTATGAACGAAAATTAACTAAAAATCATCAATAGTATATTTGTAAATTAACATTAATGTTAACTGATTAATAAATGCTGTAAAAAAATCTAGTGCTATTAAATCAATAAAAATGTTTTTAATTGCACAAGTTTCTGCAATTAATCATGATTAAATCACACCTAAAATTAAAACGCTGTTTTTTATTTAGTTAAACTAAATGAAAATTATAAATGTTTCCTTGCCAACTAGCTGCAATAAAATAAGGTTAAGCATTTTAATACTTTATTTCAGTTAACATTTATTTCAAGTAACAGCTTTTTTTATGGTTTTAGTTTCAGTTAACTATAACAAACCTGTACTTAATGCCTGTCAAAAGAATCCCCCCCCCCCCCCCCCAATTTCTAGGAATAAAATGATAATTACAGCCATTCAGCAATATTACAACAACTGAATGTGTGAATGGCCCCCATGGCTTGTTAATTTAAGCAAAATTATAAACTCACCAGGTTAACTGGACTACTGATGTTACTGTTCATCAGGGACACCAAACCGTTCACCAGATCACTGCGGGAGGAGAAAGAAACAACTAAACCAGAGTATGTAGCATCACGACACAGTGCAGTAAAAGAATGATGAGGATGTGATGACTTAATCTGAATGAGAAGGAAATGAATGAAAAGAAGGAACAAAATGATAAACTATTTAAGCTCATTAATTCACAGAGACCTTTGGCAATTTTCAAATCCAGTTGTATGAATGAGTCACACTTCATTTCCTCTTCAGGGCGCTCAGACACACATATACACACACACACACACACACACACACACACACACATATACATATATATATATATATATATATATATATATATATATATATATATATATATATATATATATATATATATATATATATGTATATGTGTGTGTGTGTGTGTGTGTGTATGTGGGCATGAACGCAGTGGGGCAGCAGAGATCTCGCTAACACACCAGCACAGCCATTCAAACATTCAGGTTCAACATCAGATATTCTATTCAATGTAGGATTTTCAGCAAACATCCAGTTCATTCAGTCTCACATGATAAGACCATTAAAGGATTAGTTCACTTCAGTGGGGTTCAATGGGTTGAAGGTCCATATTGCAATTTCAGTGCAGCTTCAAAGGGCTCTACTATCCCAGATGAGGAATAAGAGTGTTATCTAGCGAAACGATCGGTCATTTTCTAAAAAAAAATAAATAAAAATGTATATACTTTTTAAACACAAATGCTCATCTTGCACTAGCTCTGCGATCCGCACGCATGGCGTAATCATGTTACAAAGGTCATGTGTGACATAAGCGGAAGTACCAATCCAGTGTCTACAATGCAAAGATTAAGCTAAACGGCCTTACAAAAAAAATACAAAAGGTAAAAATGATAACGAACGATTTTGAAGGTACTTCCGCATGACCTTTCAACGTAATGCGTGGCGCATCGCAGTGCAAGACAAGCATTTGTGGTTAAAAAGTATATACATTTGTAAAAAAAAAAGACCAATTGTTTTGCTAGATAAGACTCTTATTCCTCGTCTGGGATCGTGTAGAGCCCTTTGTAGCTGCATTGAAACTGCAGTTTGGACCTTCAACCCGGTGAACTTCACTGAAGTCCACTATATGGAGAAGAATCCTGGAATGTTTTCCTCAAAAACCTTAATTTCTTTTTGACTGGAGAAAAAGACAAACATCTTGGATGACATGGGGGTGAGTAAATTATCAGGAAATTTTCATTCAGAAGTGAACACTGCCTTTCAGTAACACCTCAACTGCTGTCACCTACACATGTACAAGGACAACAGAATCAAAGAAACCCTGCTAGAACATGTCAATTGTAAATTACGATGCTTAAGATCTTTTGGCATTTTATGCCAAGGCTTAATTGGGTGCAATGCAGACTGAATAATGAACTGTTGAGGATTGCAAGGTCAGTTCAGGAACTGAGAAAGACTTTGCTAGAACTTCTTTGGCTAGCACATTTATATTTAATTAAGGCCTTGAGAGTCCCAGCATCCTGCTGCAAAAAAAGCAATTTCCCTTAAGTTCAAGTGCCTAATTAAAATAAGAAGCAATGATTTAAATGCTTTGTTGCTATTTATTTTGCATTGTACCAGGTAGCCACCTACTGTGTGATTTCATTGGCCCAAAATCCTACTGTAGATGAAACATCTTTTCTTTTGATAAGCAATTATTATGTCAAGTGGTAAAGCAGTTTTGCTGCTTGACACAACAATGGCTCAAGGTGGATGAATTGCTTGTTGAAAAAATAGTTTTTCGATTTATGCCTGGTTAGAGAACAGTGTTAATTATCATTCCAACATTCAATTTTTTTTAAATTTTTTTAAACATCACTCAATCAAAAGATAATTTCAATATTTCTTTATCTTTCTAAACATGAGCTGCCTCTTTTGCTCTGCTCTCTGGTCCCGCTGTATGTTAACCACTGATATGAATGTGTAAACTGGTGATTTATATGTGCAAATGTGTGTAGCAGATTCATGCACACTTCTGAATAAGTCTATAACATTCTAAATAGCAGCTGCCATCATTTGTATTTAGCAATGTGCATGACTTAGGTGCTAATAAATTAGCAGAGAGCTAGATGCCATCACACTGACCTTTATATTGTGTGAGGCAGTCCTAAATCTATTATGTAGGATAGCGTAATTTGAATAGGTGAAACTGGCAGGAAATCAGTGGGCTTAGTGCTGTGCTCATGAGGTGTGCTTTATACTCTTGTTTAAAGCATGGAGGGGATTGTGAGAAAATGTTCTGAATAAACAAAGGGGTTGACAGAAACATCAAACATCACTTTTACTCATACTTACGGTTAGCAATTTTTAAAAACCCCCTAAGTGTGTTTGTGCTTCAGCCATGAATTAGACATCACACTGTGTGTGGCTTTGGCTTACTGAGGAGAGGGTTTTTTTTATATTGTTATTCTCAGTGATCAGAATTCAAATTTCTGCCTGGCAATTGATAACACTGTTTTACACTGAAAGAGAGGCTTGCATAGATTTGCTGAATGCAGATGGTATATGACCAAGTATTATAGTATTTGCCTTGTTTTTTTTAACATAGGTTTTTCATAATAATTAATTAGACAGAACTGTTAAACAAAGACAGTAATCTAATGAAGATGGAGAAAAAAAAAGCTCCTTGCGTCTGTGCTCAGGCACTGTTTTTAGCACTGTCAAAATAAAAGTCTTGGCGCTTTCAAATAAACACCCACTTCTGACACTTATCAGGCAAACAGAAAAACTTATTGTCTGATGCTGATAATTAAAAACTGCTATAATATCTTCCTACAGTACAGGTGCTGGTCATATAATTAGAATATCATCAAAAAGTTGATTTATTTCACTAATTCCATTCAAAAAGTGGAACTTGTATATTATATTCATTCATTACACACAGACTGATATATTTCAAATGTTTATTTCTTTTAATTTTGATGATTATAACTGACAACTATGGAAAATCCCAAATTCAGTATCTCAGAAAATTAGAATATTGTGAAAAGGTTCAATATTGAAGACACCTGGTGCCACACTCTAATCAGCTAATTAACTCAAAACGCCTGCAAAGGCCTTTAAATGGTCTCTCAGTCTAGTTCTGTAGGCTACACAATCATGGGGAAGACTGCTGACTTGACAGTTGTCCAAAAGATGACCATTGACACCTTGCACAAGGAGGGCAAGACACAAAAGGCATTGCAAAAGAGGCTGGCTATTTACAGAGCTCTGTGTCCAAGCACATTAATAGAGAGGCAAAAATGTGGGGCAGACTCACAAAGAGTGGACTGCAGCTGGAGTCAGTGCTTCAAGAACCACTACGCACAGACGTATGCAAGACATGGGTTTCAGCTGCTGCATTCCTTGTGTCAAGCCACTCTTGAACAACAGACAGCGTCTCGCCTGGGCTAAAGACAAAAAGGACTGGATTGCTGCTGAGTGGTCCAAAGTTATGTTCTCTGATGAAAGTCAATTTTGCATTTCCTTTGGAAATCAGGGTTCCAGAGTCTGGAGGAAGAGAGGAGAGGCACACAGTCCACGTTGCTTGAGGTCCAGTGTAAAGTTTCCACAGTCAGTGATGGTTTGAGGTGCCATGTCATCTGCTGGTGTTGGCCCACTGTGTTTTCTGAGGTCCAAGGTCAACGCAGCCCTATACCAGGAAGTTTTAGAGCACTTCATGCTTCCTGCTGCTGACCAACTTTATGGAGATGCAGATTTCATTTTCCAACAGGACTTGGCACCTGCACACAGTGCAGAGGAAGAGGAAGATGCTATATGCCAGACCCAACAATGCAGAAGAGCTGAAGGCCACTATGAGAGAAACCTGGGCTCTTATAACACCTGAGCAGTGCCACAGACTGATTGACTCCATGCCACGCCGCATTTCTGCAGTAATTCAGGCAAAAGGAGCCTCAACTAAATATTGAGTGCTTTACATGCTCATACTTTTCATGTTCAGACTTTTCAGTCGGCCAAGATTTCTAAAAATCCTTTCTTTGTATTGGTCTTAAGTAATATTCTAATTTTCTGAGATACTGAATTTGGGATTTTCCTTAGTTGTCAGTTATAATCATCAAAATTAAAAGAAATAAACATTTGAAACAGCACCTGTATATTGGCCTTGGTGATATAACGTTCAACCACTAAAACTTTCAGGCTTATGATTTTGAATCATATAACGTTTATATTCGAATCATATAACGGTGATATAACGTTTAACCACTAACACTGTCAGGCTTATGATTTCGAATCCTGGCATATGGTCCTTTCCCAATCCGGTTTCTCTCCACACCATCACTTTCTCTCTCTCATCCTCTGTACTACTGAACAAAGGCAAAATTGTCAAAGATGTAAGATAAAAATTAGTATAGGAATAGTTTCCCCAAACATGAGATTGTCATTATTTTCTGACAAAAAAATCTCTTTTTGTGATCCATGGAAAAATACAGGTTTAGAATAATCTGTAGGTGAGTAAATAATGACAGAGTTTTTATCATTTGGATAAACTATTCCTTTTAGATGTGCATTTAACACTAGCTCGAAGACTTGCTTTTGATCTGTCAATACAGCAGGAAAGACGGATGGTGAATTGGCCTCTTTTCCTATAATAACACTATGAGATCAATCATACTGGTCCATCTTCTCTTCACAGAGTGTACACTGCTTATTTGAGATAACACTCCCGTATTTATCTTTAGGATGACTCAGACACGGGCTGCAAAGCTATCTTCTTGAACCGATGGGGCTTTGACCCTGGGAGGGGTATCAGAGCCTGTGAAGAGTGTCATTTCTAGCCAAGTTTCGAATTGCGATTTCCTTCGATCATCTCTCTCATTCTTTAGTGTGATGAAAGACTGATGACTTTTCCTCCAGAACAAATGTATATTAATATTTAAGTTTTGGTATTGAAACATCCTTATTTGTAATTGTAAAGTATGTAGAAGGAGCTTAGGCTTCATCTTTCCTGCTTTTCACAAGTATCAGGGACAATAATAATGGCATTAGGTTTGATTAAATCAAACTCTGGTGTGATTGCTCTGTTAGTTTATTTAAACTGTTAGTTTATTTGAACAAGTGTGAATGCTGCCATCCGAACCCTTTGCTCTGTTAGTTTATTTAAACTTTTAGTTTATTTGAACAAGTGCGAATGCTGCCATCCGAACCCTGGTGTGCACCACATAAGGGAACCGAGACCCACCGAGACTAACTCTGATGTGGTTTGACTGAAATATGAATGCAACACAGAGCAAAGACTTCTAAAAGAACCAAAAACAGGACTTTCTTGTCATAGGAGCGAGCGCTGTTGCTCATTACAGTTCAATGCAGCGTCTCCTTACAGCACATCTTCATTTGTGTGCAACGGAGGAATTCCTGGAGCAGTTTTGTCTCCTTTACACATTTTATAATCTTTAGGAATGGTGTTAAAAATGACAGTGTGAACACTAAGTGAACCAGGACTAACTGTATCATTTTCTTTTTCAGTCCGGACCAAAAAAAAAAACCAAGAGAACCACAAACATGTGGTGAAATGTTTTGAGAAACAGAGAAAAAAATGCATAAGTTTATAACAACTCTAGCAGACATGTTATGATGAAACATCACAGATACTGTCTGGCCAAGACAGTATGGGCACCATGTTTAAGGGACAGCAGATGACACTGAAAAAAAATGCTGTTGTATAACATGTCTTTGATACGCTAAACTGCTGCTTCTACATTGTTCTGTGTTCCTGAGTAGGTGTGTTTGGGCAATCCTGCTCTGATCTGCTGCATGTCACAACCTATCCCAGTTCTCTAATTTTCTACCTCCACAGGTCAACATCCTGCTGTTCAAAAGACCAATCTGCATAAAATTAATGTAAAAGCAATTTGAAACTTAATTATTGACCTACAATATCTGAAAAACAATGTGCCTAATTACACAGTCAATATATCCTGATGCTAAGATTTCTACCAAGAACCTACAGTACCAAGGCAGTGCAGGGTGTGATCTTATCAGAAAGAATGAGCTGTATTATAGCATTCTTGAGATAAAGTCAAGGTTCAAAGATTACTTGTAGATTTCCTGTGTGTAGATAGATGCAGCAGTTCCCAACCTAGTCCTGGAGTACCCCCAACACTGAACATTTTGAAAGTCTCTCTTATCTTACACACCCATCTGAGGTCTTGGTGTCTTTACTAATGACAGGGCTCCAGACCAAAAAAAATCAATTAAGGAGCCATTGGCTCCTATAGGGGAAAAACAGGAGCCAAATTATTGTTTTAAGAGCCATAATTGTCAACATGACTTGGCTATTGAGTATAATTTGGCCACCTGTTATTTTGCAGAAAGCCTTCTTTGATCTCATCTGCAATGCATCTTACAAAATCAGCACTTGCTGTATCACACACATATGTTTTGCTCATCAAGTCAGTTTTTCCTCAAAAGTAATATCTGTAGGGCCTTATGATATCTGTTTCATTTTTTACCCTTTTTTTTTTTTTTTCCAAATAGTTAATCTGGCTTTTCATTTTCATTTTTATCTCTTAATTTATCTATTTAAAATGAAAAAGCCTTCCATAAAGACATACACCGATGAGCCATTACATTATGACCACCTATCTAATAACCTGTAGGACCTCATTTACCCGAGAAAAAACAGCAGCCACGCGGCAAGGCATTGATTCTACGAAGTGGCAAAAAGTTTTGACAATGTCCGACAGTTTCCGCTCCCCTCTGGCATCAATGAGCTGTGGACGACATATGGCTGGATGACGGTCCGTTTTTTGGCCATCCGCGCCCCACTTTTTATATGTACTTACTACAGTTGCACGTGAACAACCTACAAGGCACGCTGTTTCCAAGATTGAAGTTCTGAGGTGCCGTGCCATCACAATTTGTTCTTTTTCAAAATCCCATTTTCCCCATTCTGAAACCGAACACCCTACTGACTAAAAGCCAGTCCTCAGGTGGTATACAGTGGGTACGGAAAGTATTCAGACCCCCTTAAATTTTTCACTTTTTGTTATATTGCAGCCATTTGCTAAAATCATTTTTCCTCATTAATGTAAACACAGCACCCCATATTGACACATATTGACAGAAAAACACAGAATTGTTGACATTTTTGCAGATTTATTAAAAAAGAAAAACTGAAATATCACATGGTCCTAAGTATTCAGACCCTTTGCTCAGTATTTAGTAGAAGCACCCTTTTGATCTAATACAGCCATGAGTCTTTTTGGGAAAGATGCAACTAGTTTTTCACACCTGGATTTGGGGATCCTCTGCCATTCCTCCTTGCAGATCCTCTCCAGTTCTGTCAGGTTGGATGGTAAACGTTGGTGGACAGCCATTTTTAGGTCTCTCCAGAGATGCTCCATTGGGTTTAAGTCAGGGCTCTGGCTGGGCCATTCAAGAACAGTCACGGAGTTGTTGTGAAGCCACTCCTTCGTTATTTTAGCTGTGTGCTTAGTGTCATTGTCTTGTTGGAAGGTAAACCTTCGGCCCAGTCTGAGGTCTCGAGCACTCTGGAGAATGTTTTCGTCCAGGATATCCCTGTACTTGGCCGCATTCATCTTTCCCTCGATTGCAACCAGTCCTGTCCCTGCAGCTGAAAAACACTCCCACAGCATGATGCTGCCACCACCATGCTTCACTGTTGGGACTGTATTGGACAGGTGATGAGCAGTGCCTGGTTTTCTCCACACATACCGCTTAGAATTAAGGCCAAAAAGTTCTATCTTGATCTCATCAGACCAGAGAATCTTATTTCTCACCATCTTGGAGTCCTTCAGGTGTTTTTTAGCAAACTCCATGCAGGCTTTCATGTGTCTTGCACTGAGGAGAGGCTTCCGTCGGGCCACTCTGCCATAAAGCCCCGACTGGTGGAGGGCTGCAGTGATGGTTGACTTTCTACAACTTTCTCCCATCTCCCGACTGCATCTCTGGAGCTCAGCCACAGTGATCTTTGGGTTCTTCTTTACCTCTCTCACCAAGGCTCTTCTCCCCCGATAGCTCAGTTTGGCCGGACAGCCAGCTCTAGGAAGGGTTCTGGTCGTCCCAAACGTCTTCCATTTAAGGATTATGGAGGCCACTGTGCTCTTAGGAACCTTAAGTGCAGCAGAAATTTTTTTGTAACCTTGGCCAGATCTGTGCCTTGCCACAATTCTGTCTCTGAGCTCTTCAGGCAGTTCCTTTGACCTCATGATTCTCAGTTGCTCTGACATGCACTGTGAGCTGTAAGGTCTTATATAGACAGGTGTGTGGCTTTCCTAATCAAGTCCAATCAGTATAATCAAACACAGCTGGACTCAAATGAAGGTATAGATAAATATATATAATAATATATTAAATATATATATAATATATTAAATATATGAGTGTCACAGCAAAGGGTCTGAATACTTAGGACCATGTGATTTCAGTTTTTCTTTTTTAATAAATCTGCAAAAATGTCAACAATTCTGTGTTTTTTCTGTCAATATGGGGTGCTGTGTGTACATTAATGAGGAAAAAAAATGAACTTAAATGATTTTAGCAAATGGCTGCAATATAACAAAGAGTGAAAAATTTAAGGGGGTCTGAATACTTTCCGTACCCACTGTATACAATGCCAGATTTCACACATCACCTGTAATATATACACTGCTCTGTGAACTGCATGCGGCACCATTCGGTTGCATGGTGTGCACATTGCTCAAGGCTAGGGGTGGTCATAATGTAATGGGTTGTCGGTGTACATTATACTGTACAATAGTAATTCTGTCACAAGTTACACCAAACTTTTATTTTGATGGGTTGCCATAAAGACCTTTGTTTCTATATGATATGATGATAGTTTTTCTCAAATGAAACAGTTAAATGCTCATAAAATGACTATCAGAGCAGCTCTGAGTCTGGAGATGAAGTTTATGTGTTCATGTCGAGATGACAGAGGCCAAAAAAGACAGAGAGCGTCACGCGTGCTTCAGTATGTGTGTAGTAAACGGAACTGCACGTCTGCACCATTAATTCACACAGACACACAGAACATGCAGGATTCATATTACAAGTGGTTTAATATTCACATATACTAGTCCATATCACGATATAAGTATACTGACCAACTGTTAATTTATTTATCATCAATTCCATGCTATACAGTAAATTTCATTTTTATGAATGGATTCTGTGATTCCATCCGCTTTTTCTGCATTGCGCAAATCATAGGCTACTGGTACTGGTCACAGAACACGCACATAACATGCAAATTTGACAATTATAACATGTAAGTTTGTATTGTCGCCAGTGGCAATCTTAGCAAAAATATCACTTGCAAATTAATATTTTTGGTCGCAAATGCGTTTGTTTGATTAGGGAGACATTTAAACTGTGCAGAGCTGGGTGCACTCCAGGGAACCACTGGATTGAGCATCACAATTTTCCAACACACTCATGGCAATTCAAAACTATTTTATGTCCCTCAAAGACATGTCAGTGAACCTGATGTCATAAACAACACACAAAGCACAAAGAACAATTATGATTGGCTAAACAAAGTGTGGGCTGCTTCTCAGACTCTTTTTGATGTTTAATTCTTAATTTCATTGATATCTGTCAGGTTTTAGGGATAAATAACACACGGTTAAATGCAAAGCTTAAAGCGCTTTAAGAACAGTGGAAAACTCATTGCCTGGCAGCAAGAGATATAAACAAGTCTTTAAAATACTACAGAAAACATTTACAGTACATTCATGTGTTTGATGCAAAGCCATGACATTGCTATTGAACACTGTTCTACTAGTTGAACTACTAGAACTTCTTTCTCAGACTGAAAAAACATTCTCTTAACCCAATTAAAAATGTAAAATATTTCAAGATTCTTGATCAAAACAAATAATAAAAAAGACAAGAGAAATAAAAAACTAAAACGTTTTTTCCCCCCTGTAAATGCCTCTTAAAAGGTAGCGACTTTGTGTTTAAAGGATTGGCCTTGGCATCTGTATCCAACAGCTGAAACCAGTGGCATAAGAAATGTTTGATTACAATTCAGGATTTAAGCTGCTCTACAGCACTGAAAAATGTACAGCCTGGTAAAAAGAAATAGATAAAAATATATATTTCACAACACAACTTCATTCACTACTCAACTCTAAAGATACAAAAAATACAATTTATATAATTAAATTACATATAAAATATTATATTATATAATTATATTTATATTAGAGCTGCATGATTTATCGTGATTAAACTGCACATGATTTGGCAAAGGTTGCGGTTATTTTATGCACAGCTTGTCAGAGCTATACGGCTCTGTGATCAGTAGTAAATGCTTCTCTGTCTGAAAGCCAAATATAAACTCCAAATATGCTCTGCCGCTGAAGAAGATAACGCGTCATATCTGTAGCTGAATAAACAGGAGATTGAAACGCTTTGATTGATTAAGCATGACTAAAACACACGACTGCCTTATTCTGTGTAAGAAGCCACATCATCTCACAGACAGATGCTCAACTGTCATTATGAAGTGAGTTTGGAGTAAAAACATGTTATTAAATGTTGTCTTTTGTTGGACAAGATGTTAATTAATGCTTCTCATGTCTGGAAAGATGTTTGATGCGTATTGCTTTTTCAAATGTACATTATAAGCGACTCAAACTCGCAGTGCTTTCAGGATGGATTAGCATTTGGAGCCATAGTTCACTGACAAGCTTCACATAAAAAAAACAAAACAAAAACAAATCACAGCCTTTGCGATTTCATAATCGCACTAAGAATCACGTTTAAGCGATAATCGCGTTTAAGTTCAATGTTACTTTTTGTATTGTGCGATAAATCGTGCAGCCCTAATTTATATATAAAATTTACCTCTAAATATCAAACTTGCTCTATGCTGAGTGGTAATATGGCAACCCACAGGTACAATGGGTTCGCAACATTACTGTTCAGTACAAACTCACCCTTGATTTCCCTCTGAATTATTATGCTGTTTGAATTTGCCAGAGTCACTGAATTTGCACAGTGTCAACAATGCCAAAAACAATTCCCTAAATGGCTAATAGTTTACATATGAAGATGGTTAAAAGCTGGGTAGAGCTTTTAGCAACTCCGCCAATGTCTGCCATTTGATACTGTGGCCTCAAAGTAGAGTATGAAACGGATTCACAGAGGAAAGTTGGAGGAATTCTGCGGTCATTTCCGTGTCTTATATTATACAATTCTAATTAAGTGAACTTTCAGGTAAAGCACATTCAGGTAAATGTTTGTTCTGCTGAGATAGAGAAAGTTCAAATAACCCACAATGGCTCTGTTCTCTTGCCCCACTGAAACTGGCTTGATTAAATTACACTCAAAATATCATCTACAAACAGTGCCATAATTTCTTTTGAGATCATTTCTTCCTTCCTGTTCCCTGAAGGTGGAAAAATGATGAAATATGTGAAGGTCAGATGAAAGAGGCATTTACAAAATTCTGCACACAAATGGTGAAGGTCATACAACACTAACAAGGTTCTGCCACACAAATGTACCCATTCTTCCAAAATGTTATATTCCACAAAACTATTTTACTGCCATACAAAAGAAAAACAAAAACACAGTAACTAAGCCAACAGACTGGGAAAAGCTGATATCCTTCTCCTATGAATCTGAACATAGTTAAGGCAAATCTGTCTGCCCCCAAATATACAGATCCCCTTGCAAGTCAACCTCTCCTAAAAATATGAAGTAAAACAAATATACTAATATATTTTATTATTTTAAACTAATAACTGATAAATTTGCATCCAACATAGCTCCACATCATCAGTCTGTACACAAACACTGTAGTCGTTTAAATCAAGACACAGAGTTCAGTCTTTGAAATACCTACAATGTAATAACCAGAAAGCATTAGTAATCCCATCAAAAGCAGACCTCCGTCTTTGAAAACGCCATGGAGCAATCTGTCAAGAATGTCTGTTTTTCCCCAAGGTTCAGTTCATTAAGACAAAAGATAGGACTGCACTGATGCAGTCAGGCTCATTTTATTACTTTTTTTTGACATTACAGAGACCAGATGGGCTTTCTCACTACCCTTATCATTCACATACACAATAACAATAGAAAGAATAATATACAAAACTAAAGGTGACATGAACATGGATGGAAATGAAGAGAAAAAAAAAAATGGACAGATGGATGTATTGCATTAACTTTGGCTGTGTTTACATTGGCGGATTTTTTTTTTACTCACGTCTGACACAGATCGGAATTTGTTGCACATGTGTAAAGATAAAAATCCGCACGAGATCCTTTTTTTTTTTTCACACCCTTTCTGAGCCAGTTCCAAATGTGGTTTCAAATCAGATACATATCCGATATCTGGACATCTGATCTATGTCTAAACATGTATATCCCTGTAAGGCCCACTGTTGTAATATTACAATTAAGTTTAAGCTCTACTATTTCAATTAAACTCCATTCAATTCCTATCGTTCAACCCCGCAATGCTTTTGAATGGTAGATTTTGTAAATGGGTCTGTTTAACTAGCCATAAACTCACACAACCTGCCTCGAAGCACATCACCTTTTGTACTGGACTGGATAAAGCAACATTCAAGTAAGTAAAATGCTTAAAATATATATATATATATATATATATATATATATATATATATATATATATATATATATATATATTTTTTTTTTTTTTTTTTTTTTTTTTTTTTCTGTAATTAGTAATATGTCTAGATCATGCAGATATTAAGATACTGTTAAATGCTTTGATCATGTTAGATTTTGAGCTTATGTCAGTGATGTAATTTTACAACACTGGGTCAAAGGGGTAGCAACATTTGCCTGTGCACCTTGCTCATTACATGGTACATTGTACATTTTACCTGTTACCAATGTATTTTTTTGATCATTTTTTTGTCAGCAACAAAACATATGATTTTAAATGCCTTCTTTGAGTTTCAATCAAAACTTAGTGATTATTAAATAAGTTCAAGTTGACTGAAGAAATATTTTTTTCTTTTAAAAATCTGAAAGTAGGCTATCTGTGTAGCATTATTTGAAACTATCTGCATCTTATTATTTATAAAATATACTTAACTGGTCCTGTTTTTGTTTTCTGGACTTTGCTTGTTTGCCCAAATAACTACTTGCTGCATGAGGGCCAGGTGATCATGTTCTGGAATGTGAGGGGTATAAGTTCCATTAGCATGATAAATAGAGCACAATAAGCCAGCCAGACAGTATTGTGTGAATTCTGTGGAATGGGTTAATTCTTTGAAATGTATAAGTATGATTGAGATATTTGCATTGAGATTAATAAGCCTGGAAGTAATCAGTGGTTTTTCTCATTTGAGAATGCTACCACACACACGACCTTTTTATCTACAGTGTATGATGCCATCCAAAATGGAAACAAGATGGGACTTATTGATGAAGATGAATGTCAAGATACCTGTGAATTAAAAAAAAGACATCACGCCAACAAAACCAAGCTATTCAAGAACACAGACCATATCCTGTTACAGGTATCACTGGCTAAGAAAGGATTTTATCAGTCTTGAAATTAAGTAAAGATTTCACTAATGATGATCTCCTTCCATACACCACTGGAGTATTTCTGAAGGTTTGTGTCAGAAGCCATGATCATGGCTCTGACAGATAATAGCAATAAGTACGGTTTTCAAAAGAAAGGAGCATCCATAAACAACAATATAGAACTACCATAACTGAACATGTATACCACAATACCAAACTATTAATTCAGTTGATCAGGTTTTGTAAATACAATCTGAGCATATTTGTATAATAAATAATTTTTCATAAAAATATGATTTGTCTGGTTAACATTATTGTGTGATTATTAGTTTATAGATATGCTATTGTTATTGGGCTACATAAGCAATCCTGCAAATTAACTCTTAGATGTTCTATACATTTGTTCAGACAGTGAGTAAAATCACTGAAATTCTGCTACCCCACAGGCCCAACGCTGTAATATTACAACATTTACAATAAGAACTTACTCAAATCTCAAAAATGTAAAAAAACATTTATTTCTGCTTTAGAGGCCTCCTACAACAACATACAAAAGGTGAAAGAAAGAAACAAAACAAAAAAAACAGTTTTTAATCTATATTTGGGTCCATTCCTATTCCAAGCCACCACAAGGTGAGGGCAACACGTTTGGCCACAAAGATTTGTAATTTTTAATAGGGATGCACCGATACCATTTTTAAGGACCGGGTAATCTTCTGGTAGTCGCGATACCGGTACCGATACCAATGCCTATACATTTATTAATTTCTCTCTCTCTCTTTTTTTTGTTTTTTTTTGATGTTGAAGTTTTCCAAGCACAACGCAGCGAGACTAATGAATGTAGGACAGCTTCTTTATTATTACTCTAATGAAAAAAGTAATAATTTTTATGTGCTTGTCACAAACTTAAAAGAAAAAAAATGTCAGTGTCCAATAACCTTCAAAGGGCATAATTACCAATATATATAATTGTTGTTATATAAAAAGAAATTCAATCCAAGGTTCAACAAATACTAGAGAGATAAAAATTAAATAAACTTGTTTTTCAGATACAGTAGGTTTATTTACCATGTACACATTTATTATTTTATTAACATTAATGACAAATATAAGCTACGGTCCCTTTAAGACCGAATACATGGATACAGACACATATCCTGTTTTCACCCAAATGTTTACGTCCACTTAAGCCATAACCGACTGTATTTACGTGAAATACTCCACACGATGGACATTTTGACAACTATGTGTGCATCTGACCATTCAGGCGCGAGAGAGAGAATGCGCTTCTAGTCCGTGTCATTCAGCGCGATTCTGCCTATCCTGCCTTCGCTAATCGATAACAAAAGCATGTAGTTCGCAATGTGTGTTGTCATCACTAATTTTGAAGTATTTCCACACTTCTGAGGCTGACATTGTTTCTGCTGCTGCCGCCGGTGTCTCTGTGCACGGAAAATTCTGTCAGTTACGTCACGTGAGGTATCGGTCTTTGGTATCGGAGGTATTTTTACGAGTACAAGCATTCCTACTTTTTAATGTAATATTATGAAGCAGACGTGCCTGTATACACTTGCACTAAAACTCATAGCTATTTTTTACTGAGGAGGTATCATTTAAAAAAACCACAAGACAACAACAAGCCCAAACAACTACCTACTCCTAAAATCTTACTACTGCTATTAACTATTTTCACCAGAGCAGTCTTTGCCTTCACACTAAGACTGCCATACCAGCATAATACAGTGAATGTTAAAACAGACTTTAAAGACTAATAAAACAAAGTCATCAAGGATCTATCAACATTAAACTTGGACAGTCTCTGTAAAAACAAACTTTGCTGGCACTTTTTACAGTCAAATCACAAATCCCAGGTACATATATGATTCCACAACCTCAACCTCCTGCTCTTTAATGATTGTACTTTTAATGTAAACTTGATTATGCCTAAAATCAATAAGTATGTCCTACATTTTAAACATATTTACTTGCAGGAATTTACTGTCACACCACTGAACAAAATCATCTACCACAGGGCCATAGTCATTTTCATCAGCACAGAGGAGGCTGACAATAGCTGAATCATCTGCAAATTTAAATACAATAAATCTATTATCATGCCCGCTCCTGCAATCATCAGTGTAGAATATACAGGAGTGAAGAAACAACACATCTCTGAGGAAAGACAATGGGCCAGACTTACTAACAGATTGCGCCAGCAATTTTGGCGTTAAAAAACTACTGTCGGGATTTACTAAAGACACACAGTGCAAAATTAGTGCTGAAAATTATGCATTTGTAGGAGTTTCCCATTAAGATGCAAAATTTATGGGATTTAAATGAATCACGCAACGTGATTTACTAATCTTTGCGCTCATCAATTTATTTAACGCCCCAAAAAAGCATGTCTTAACCCATTTTGCGACATGGCTGCATGGCACAGAGAGCGCGTGGCAGAAGGGAGAAAATATTTTCCACTCATATCAATTTCTTTGGAATGCCAGAGAAAGACGTTATCTGAACATATCGTTTGCCAAGCCATGTTAGTCTATATTTTATATATATATGTATATATATATATATATATATATATATATATATATATATATATATATATATATATATATATATATATATATATATATATATATACATATATATATATATATATATATATATATATATATATATATACATATATATATATATATATATATATATATATATATACACACACACACACACACATATACATATTATATATATATATATATATATATATATATATATACACACATATACATACATACATACATATATATATACATATACATACATACATACACACACACACACACACACACAGGCCAACATGGCTTGGCAAACGATATTAGGCCTATATATTAGGGGTGTAAGAAAATATCGATACACGTGAATATCGCGATATTATGTTTGGCGATTCTGTATCGCTTCTCAAAAACAATGTATCGATACAAAAAAAAAAAAAAAAAAATATGACAGCAGAAAGAAAGCATCTGACCATAGCGATGTGGATATGTTTGCATATCTGCTATGTTCAGCACTTCAGTGAAGGCACGTTTATTTAAATAGCACTTTATACAATAGACTGCTTTAAAGCAAGCAGCTTTACAGTATTAAATATAAAACAGACAGTTATGAAATGGACTATGCACTAGTTGTTAAATACTTTAGAAATTAAAAACTGCTATACTGTAAACCTTTAAAACATATACACCTAAAGAATACTGCAGTCGCTTTACTATTTTCCCTTAGATTGCACAAAATAGTGATTAGTGATATAAATGCAAATGATACTGTATTGATTAAATAAAATAAAATTGTTTGTTATACAGTAGTTGATCTTTGCAGATGAAGGGTGAGTTACAGTAATGTGGCAGTCTCTACAATGCCACATTACTGTAACTCACCCTTCATCTGTAAATATCAACTACTGTATAGATTCAGTCATATGGTACAGTTAGAACATTTACTGTACTGGCAGCAAACTCTGTTCTAGCACAAAAACTTATGACTGTGTCATACTTTATCACACCTTTTGATAACACTGATATCGATCCTATTACAAACATTATGGATTTTATGTCAATTTTGTAATTTAGGTAATGTAAGTGTATTTTCTAATGTGGCATCTGTAGCCTGTGATAAATATGCTAATGATAATTATTTAAGCAACAAGGGTGATTCGAAACATGTATATTGCATTGTTTGCTATTGAATTAACTGATTGTTAAAAGTACTAAAAAAAAGAAGTTTTGAAACAGTGATTATGTACAATGAAAATATGTACAACTAAAATGAATGCATGAGATCAAGTTTTGAAAGAATGACTAGCTGTGTTACAAGTGTGATCAGTTTGGAGTTTTGTACTAAGAGTTTTGAAAATATATACATTACTTGTGAAAATAGTACCAAAGCAAAAAAAAAAAAAAACTGTAAACAAGCTGAGTGCTAGTATTACATTCCTATATTTAGCATAGCATTTGTTTTGCTGTATTGTTGTGCGGTTAATTACTTTTTATTGCTTTTTTTTTTTTTCCCCAACAATGTCAATTACACATGCACACGTACTCTAAAGAGCTCTTGGGAGGCTCTTGGGAGGCATCAAATGAAAACACCCATACATCTTTTTTAGTTTTATATCGAGTGCTTACCTCACATATTGGAAAGCTCTTGTCTGAGAGCCTGAACCGTAAACCTGAAAAAGGTGCAGAAGAAACATACACAGAATTATAATCAGAATCATCAGAGCACATGCTGCAAGAGCTGCTACAAGGTGACTGAGGAACAGTCAATCAGTATATGAAATCCTCATGTGAGCTGAAGTGTTTACAATAAGGAAGCGTGCACTTTTAATAGTGTTTCTTCAACTAGGCACTTTTTTGTCCCTAGGGTGGACTTCTATATAAAAACAGATAGAAACATTTTTCTTTTTGTTATATGAAGGTCAAATTAAAACTGTCTTGTAAACTTTTACCATGCCTTCATCATTTTTGTTACTTTCTAATGCTGTATATGTATAAGGACCCATAAAAGCCATAAAAATTTCTTTTTTAAAATGTAATTTCCCCCACTGTCATTTTCATCACAAAGTAATTAGTGATTTGAGATGACAGTTTGTGATAGGTAGGGAAAAAAGATGGATGGCCACTATTCAAAATTATTTGTAGATTTGATTAAATAAATAAAACAAAAGTGTGTTTTAAGGGAGTTTCATTTCACAGGGCCACACTTTGAAGTAACACCCCATATATGTGTCTGTGTGAAGCTGAAATGAGTCAAAGTAAGAGAGTTAGGTGGTGTAATTAACACTGCATATGGTTCATTATTTTAATGAGGTGAACGGGTCTCACCGTCAGGGGCTCTCCCTGTAAAGCCTGCAGAATGAAATTACTGACCACTCGCCCGTCATTCATGTGCATGCGAGATCCGAAGGTGTTGAAGATCCGCGCCACCCTTACCTCCACTCCTTCCTGCGAGACACAGCCACATGCAAACCTCATCAACACAAGGAGTTCTGCTGCAAGTGTTAATTGCTCAGTGAACATGCAACAATGTTCAGAGAAGACATCAGGAATATACGCAGACCAAGCTCAAAATGCATACTGTGATCCTTTTTCTTGACAATATTCCATTGATACTAGAGATCCTTGTATCAATATCATCAAATTTTTGTTTAAAAGCCTGAGGCCTCTGGTGAAAATGCTTTTATTTTAGTTTCTTTTCTAACTTAACCAAAATATAAGCAGCATAACAAATGGACTAAAAATGTACAAGGATTTCAGAATGTATTGGTATTTGGTCTGTTCCCCCATTTTCTTTTATTGACAGAAGCATCAGAGTGTCACAAATTTAAGTGGGTCGATCTGTAAAAAGTAGGGCTGTCAATAGATTCAAATTTTCATGTTTGTGCATAAGGGCTTCATCGGAAAATGACAGAGCTCGTGAATGAATAATTACTGAAAACGCAACACAAGTCTCTATTTTTGCTGTCATCTCTGATTTAATCAGCCTGGTTTTCTTTACATTAGTGCAGTTTTGGACTGATTGTTTCAATTAATTTTCTTACTGAATCATTCGATTGAAAACTTTCCTGGAGTTTTATCTGTGTTAAATTGTTTTAACGCATTAAGGATGTTGAAATCGCATGCATTAACGTTGACAGCCCTAGTAAAAACATTCACAGTAAGTATGGTTGGCATTTGTGATTAACATTGTGATTCACAGTGAACATTTTATTTCAAGCAAATGTGACATTAATCATCGAATTTCCTTGGTCCACCTGTCAAAATTGTCGAAACTCTCCCATAAAAAGCATGTGGTCTCACACAAACATTTCAGAGGTGTTGGTCACTGATGGAAAGCCTGTAGGCACAGGGGAAGACTTGCAACTATTTCGTGCTTTTGCATCATGCAAATGTCAGTGCTGCTGAATAGCTAGCATCCAATCTCAAAAAATATTTTGGGCTGACAATAAGGCTATATTGATGTAACATTATAAGCTTTAAGGCAGCTTTAAAGGGGTCATGAATTGAGAAATCAACTTTTCTTTGAGCTTTTGATATATAAGAGGTCATCATACTAAGAATATCCTGTAAGTTTGAGAACTGAAAACTTCCTTTGTTAGTCCAATAAAATCTTTTATTGATACCAGGCCCATTGAACAACTAATCCTGGAAAGTGCATGTCATAGATAGGTGAAACGCCACCTCCACAGAAGAAATCAATGCCTACTTCATCATTGCAATGTTAGCCCCGCCCACTTTTGTCTTTGTGAGATGAGGAGGAGAGAACAGTGATACAGGACAAAAGTAACATTACCTTTCAAAGGATCCTAATGCTAGGAATATTTATTATTTATTTTAAACAAGGTGAATGTCTCAGTTGAGCTTTATTTATTTGTATTTGCGATTTCACTCTTTGGTAAATCAATCGTATTTTGGTGCAGGCTTCGCAAACAGACTTTTCATAATATGGACTTCGACAGTAATGCAATAACGTGTAAGTAACTGTGTTAATTCTAATGCCTGATCTGATATCTAATGATTCATGTACAGTCAGATGTTCTTTGTCTGTGTGTCAGTAATCAAATTATATAAAGAACACTCCCTTTGCAATCGCTGGAGCGGTCAATCAAACGGCGCAAGTTTATCAGTGAGTTTTGGATGTGCCAAAACTCCCGTTTTATTCAACAAATCTCTTAGTTATATCGCGTTTGCACGGTTAGTTACGATGAAAGCATTCGTTAGTGTGCAGAAATTGAGTTGCAAAGATGAAATCACTGCTTTCATACACACTCAACAACATGTCTGTGATTGGCTACAATCTTCATAACTGCAGCCTTTCATGCCACTATCTAAATATAATGCCATAGATCTAAATGTAATGCAACACTTTTCACGATTAGTTACCATTGAGAGCTGTGATAGTAAAAACATGTTAAAAGTTTTCAAGAAAGTAATACCTAGCTAATTCAAATGGAAAGATGTTAGCCAATCACAGCAGTGGGCGTTTACACTGAAGTCTCACAGCAGACACGCCCCTTAAAACAGAGCGTTCAAATAAGAGGGCTAAAATCAGAGAAGGAAAATTGCCTTTTATTTCTAAATTATGACAATTTTTGATGTAAAAAGCATACTATCATTATAAGTGCACCCCAGGAAACATTATAAAACAATAAAACCACACAGTTCATGACCCCTTTAAGGTCCATGGGACTACCATTTTTGCATTTCCAAAGTGGATTGAATCATTATTAATGGGCATATGATCAATAAAAAAAATAAAAAAGTAAAATAAAAAAGTTTTTGTGTAATAAAAAGTGTATTAAACTTACTGCTTACATGTACACTACTATGCTGATAACTACCAACACTCATCTTACTGAAATAACCCACTTTACAGTTTACAGGCAAACCAATAACCCGGCAACACAAGAAAACCTTGATTACAAGAAGAAAATCAGGATATTTCCCAGCAGTGTCGTCAAAACCTAATCATCCGTGTATCTGACTCTGAGTGTTCCATTTGTGCAGTCCATGTGAGCTGTGATGTTAAATAAAGCATAAAAAAGCCCAGAATACTAAAAAAAGATGTCAGCGGGAAACATGTACGGACTCATTTTCCACTCGTGTTTGCAGTTTCTACGACTGTATCACTTACACTTCAGCTGCATGAGATCTTGGGTCAAGAAAGTGTCAGTGTATACAATATATTTCCTCCTCTTTCTTCAAACTGCCACATAACCATCAGGATTGTTATACATCTGGTTATGAGGGAAAATGCCAGTATAAAATTTTATACCGGTTTAAGAATACCCTTAAATTCTGTATAGTTACACATATAGGCTGAAGTATTGTTACACGTCAAGCTTTTCATGCAATTTTACCGCTTGTCTTGTGTACAGGAACCGTTCCTACACCGTGGTTGCCTTGGTAACACACAATACCTTGACGTGTGCTGATGTTGGTGATGCTTATGTTGGCTAACATTTATTTAATTGTGCTTTATATTCTGTTTATATTCTAGGCTTTTGAGTTTGTACTTGCACTATCTATTTATTCAGTTGATTTTAATAAACATGTCTATATTGGTTGATTAAGTGAATGCTTACGTTTAATGTACAATGATCATAATGCAAGGCAAGCACATCACATATATATGCCCTACTTTTCAGAAGCATTCAGTATTGGATTTGACTGTTTGATTCATAGATGAAGTAAGCTTTTTCAAATGGATTTCATATACATATTTTGCTTTCTCAGGGTTTGTTACTAGTCGGTTACAAAACTTCTGTTTAAATGCTAATAAAAATTAGTTGTAGCACACATTCCTAGTAAACATTAGAGCTGCATGATTAATTGTTAAAAGATCTTGACCTCAATTCAAACACCCATGTGATCTTATTCCTAAATGACAACGATTTGCCTGTGTCTATTAAACCTTTGACAAAATCACACCGGGACATTCAGATCTGCGTTGCGTTGAGAAAGCAGAGAAGGCAGTTGTGTATAGATATGAAACAGTCTTTTTAACATCACAGTGTCTGTTACAAATATTCAAATTATCACAGAAGTACTGGGATAAAAGTTTATATTTTGGATATAAACACTGATGTCTATGGTAGCGTTGTTATTGAATCATTCAATAGATTTGTTAAAAAAATGCTGATTCATCCAGTTAAGAAACAAGTGAAGTATTTATGAGTGAGAATCATTGAAACATTAACTAAAACCGATTATTTATATTTATATTCATTCATTCATTCATAATAATTTCATTCAAATTACTTAGACTGCAGCAATTAACATTTTGTCAGAACCTCTAGTGAATTACATGTTTTTTGTATGTTTGTTTAGTTTGTCTGTTCAGAATCGTGATCTCGGTTTGGAGAAAAAAAAAAAAAAAGAAAAAAAAAAAAGGTGATTCTCAATTTATCCAGAATTGTGCAGCTCTAGTAAATATATTGTGTTATTATTGTTATAAGCTGACCAGGAAAAATTCCAGACAACTAACATGAATTTACAATTTACATGAATTTTTCCAGGCCAGTCGTGCCTTGATAACCACTGTGTTATTGTCCAATTACTTACGACAATGTATGTTCCTAAAATAATTATGAGATACTGTTGACGTACATGTGGACTAAAAGTCACTTCCAATTATGCTGACTCATGCCTGTTTTTAAAACCCAGAAGATGACAATACGAATCTAGTCAAGTCTAAATTAGTTAGACTTTTTTGTTCAAATAAGGAAAAAGACATGAGGAACAACATGAGGGTGAGTGAATGATGACAGTTCACTCAAAAAATTTATAATCTATCCATTTAATGTTATTAACCCTCTGGTACTCTTTGTGTGTTGGTCAAATTTTTATTATTATTATTTTTTTTTTTTTTCAATTAAATTAATGTACTATATTTTAGTTTGATAATGTTTTTTTATTTAATATTCAGTATTTTTAGGGGATTTTATGGTACTAAATTAGCTGTAGTTATAATTCATTTATTCACTTTTTTGAAAGTGACATTTTGAATGCTTTAGAGCACACTTTTTTTTTTAATCTATTTTCAAAGAAGACACTTGGAAAATTATTTTTTTAAAAGTTTTAAAAAGTTAACTGGCAACACTTTACAATAAGGTTTATTAGTTAAACTTTAGTTAATGTATTAACTAACATGGACTAACCATGAGCAATATATTTGTTACTATATTTACTAATCTTTGTTAATGTTAGTTAATGAAAAGACAGTTGTTCATTGCTAGTGCTAGTTCACAGTGCATTAACTAATGTTAACATTTTTATAATGTATTAGTAAATGTTGAAATTAACATTAACAAAAGATTAATAAATGCATTATTAGTTCATGTTAACTAATGTAGTTAACTAATGTTAACTAATAAACCTTATTGTAAAGTGTTACCAGTTAACTTAAAAAAAAGTTACAGAATTTTACATTTATTAATATGAAAAATGCACAAAAATACTATTTACAATTTTTATATAATTTATAGATATTTACTCTAAAACTGCAAGAAATTTAAAGCCATGAATCTAAACAAGTTGTGTATCAAATTTGAGCTTGATTTTAGTTTGGCTGCAGTACCAAAAGTTTTCACTAAGTGAAATTCATCTTCTATTCATTTCCAATGTGCGAGGAGCACAAGCGTGACTATTTTTCAGGACCATTTAACCTTTTCGAATCATCTATGTCCATGATTTTTATTTTTTTCACATAGCAAGTGCCAAAACCTTTACCAAGTTTGGTTCTATTCTGATGAAGTAAAAAACTTCTAAAAAACAAAACGTAAAAAAAGAGCACCAGAGGGTTAATAATGAAAGTAATGATGCAGTGTCAGTCTGTCATGTTTATTTTATGACATCCATGAAGAGACAGAGTCTGGTGGGGCATCAGAAATGGTTGACATCTTCTGCTCTAAAAACTCTGATCTTGCATCAAAGTAACAAAAACACTATTCTCCACAATGCTCCAAGCTTGCTACAATGGCAATCCCAATCAAAACTAGGTTAAAAGGCCAGTACACACGGTTACATACATTTAAAACATAAAATAATAATCAAAAGAGAGATCACAGGGAATAAGCAAAGTGAAGAAAAAGCATCCCCATTCAACGGAACTGCAAAAATAATGTCCAAACATTGCTTTTCAAAGACTCTTACGGACCCTTCTGCACCACAGAGCCACAGTGTTTAAACTTTTCAGGGAATTTAAAATATGAATGGCTTACTTAGTCATCTCTGCACAATAAGCTTGGACAGGACCAAATATTTTAACATGAATATCTTAACACTGTTCCCATGAGCAATGCACAGTGTCCTAACTACAAGAATGTCCATGTAATGACCATTTAATCAAAATTGACAGTTCTTATTTTTTTAATGAAATGTTGCAATGTTTATTAGTGATTTAACCATGAACTGAACTAACAGCTCAAATATGAGCCATGAAAATAAAATAATACAGCTTATAATTGAAAATATGATTTTGGCTTTATAAATCATTAAAAGACAGTGTCATGGTAAAGCCTGAGAGAAACAGTTTAAGAAGAATAGTAGAATTTTTAGGTCCAGTAGTTCAATAATTAACTGTGGGCATGAATAAAAACATGAAAACTCTCATAAATAGCATTATAAATTAAAGATGAGAGGCAAGAATGCCAGAATACACATAACAAGGACAAAACAAGGACAGACTACATAAGTGTCCCTTTTGGCAAGGAAAAGCGCCCATCTGATTGCAAGGCTATCGTGTGATTGCACACACTGTGTGTGTGTGCGTGTGCGTGTGCGCGTGTGCACGGCATGCTTTAGTTGCGATGATGAGGCTGTGTTAGTGTGATTTTGCTACTGGTTAGACAACACCTAAAGCAAGTGTGTGATGCAAGTGACTAAAATGTTAGGTAACTTGAGTTATCTTTGATCTCCGATGACAATAAAAATACATAATCCTTAAAAAAAAAAAGAAAAGTTTAAAAAAAAAAAAATTGAATAAAATCAGTGGACTGTGCACTCTGTGCACAACCGCAAACCAAGTTTCCAAGTCATTTTCTGAACCCAGGCCCAGGTTTCCTTATGCATTCTTCTTAAATTGCAGCATTTGTAAATGAAATTAGGAAAAAATTAAGAACAGACCCACTCACGTTAAGGACTGTAAAATCTCATTAATATGTGTGGCAAAGCTCATCACATTTCGATCTATATTGACATCTTCAAAATACCCTGGAGCAAAACTGCGAGGGATACTTTGTAGCTGTGAGGGCATGCAATAAATCTGTCTTCAGTAAAAGCAGCTTTAAATCAATACTTTCCATTAGTTTGAATGTGGACTGAGAGAGCCTTTTTGAGCAATGGTAGGTCTCAACAATGCCGGAAAGCTGCAATTCAGGCTAAGCAAACTGTCATCTGTTGATTGAGGTGACAGCGGAGACACAGAACCTTAAGGCCCAACAGCAGAAGGTGTGTGTGTGTGTGTGTAGGATGGTGATGTAAAAGTCATTTAGAAAGTAAGACACATCACAAGACACATATAGAGGTTAAAGGTGACAGATCAGTGTTTTACCAACCTCCTTTAATACATTTATAAATGTGAAGGATAGAGATGAGGCACCAGAAGAGGAAGGAGATTAAATCACATATGAAATATCTAATAATTTCCAAGAATGTAATAACCACTCAAACTAAACAAATGAGACAGGACCTCATGGAAATGAAGTGCACACATGTGATTTGGTGAGTTTGTGGTATAAACACAACATCAATGAGGAGCTGTGGAAGCATAGCGCACATGCTTTTGACACATTGTAACTGCAGCGTTCACTCGGGTTAAATGAGTTTCTGAATTCCACTCCGCAGAACTACCTTTACATTTATTGCTTTAGCATACAATTTTATCCAGTAACTTACAAATTCTAATAGCACAGTAGCACAGCGAGTAGCACAATATATTAGAATGCAGATATTGCAAATATTGCAAATATACAAATCATGATATGCACATTGCAACAGCTTGCAATGTTTGAATAATTTTAATACTTCAAAAAGTTATGAAAAGTCAGTTTTAGGTAGCAAAGAATAGACACACAACTGTTACTTGGGGTTGTGTGTGTGTGTGTGTGTGTGTGTGTGCGCGCACTTAAATGACATATGCGAGACAATCAACAAGTCTTTGCTCTCATAGTAATCTAGTCTGAGAAGATAAGCTGGCTGCTGTCGACTTTTTAGTTCCAAAAGAATGTTAAACGTACAATCAGGGTATCTTCCAATCCAAATAAAACAGGCGATGTAGGCTAGGGGGTAGTTGTGGGTGCAGATGGTAAGTAAATTAATGAGATAAACTAATATTTCATGCATAGTTTGCCAAATTTATTTGTAAATGTAGTGGCAATAAACGCTTTAAGAATCCATACAACTGTAGCAAAGGATGACTATTGTTCCGTTGAGTAGAACTGAGGAACAACCGACGACGGCAATGTTTGGTTGACCAATCGGCGGAAAGGGGCGTTTCATTTCTGCCTACATGTAGAGATTAAATATTCTATTTATTTTTTTGGGGTTTTTTTTGTTAAAAAAATTAAAAACAAAAAGGTGCCATTTTCTCTTTTTTTCTGCATTCAATATTAAACAAAAATAAATAAAAAATGAATGAATGAACTGAAGATACCCTGATTATGTACACTGGTTATATTGATTTCAGTTTTTAAATATATTTAAATATAAAATGAACTTACACACTTAAAACATTATCATCTTGCATACCATATTTTATATTTTTTAACAAGTTATCACTTTTTTTTTTCAATATTGTCTAGCCCTAGTGAACAGCATAAGCAATAAGTACTGCTATCATATCATATGTCTACTGAGCATTAATATAGTATCTAGATCAATATTTGAATGGATTTATCCATTTAATCGATGTATGTATAACAGCAACTTTAATAAATATGCTTTTATAAGTGTGAAAGTAAGAGATCTCATTTATAAATCTAAGTCCTTCAATCACAAAGGAGTGTTAATGTGTGGTCATATGAGAACAGAGTCTGTCTGTAGTCAGTAAAGGGCAATCAGATGAATAGGGAAGTCAATTGTTATGGATGGAAGGAAGCACATGAATGGAAGAGTGAACAGAGTGAAGAGTAAATCTAATTGAGCATAAATGATTGCAGAGAAGCACTTCCACCAGCCCAATGATTTTGCCTCAGACACAGATGTTAGGATGGGTGAGGGAAAGATGGACTGATAATTATAGAATGGAGGAGACCCCAAAAGTGCAGGAAAGCAAAAATCAAAATGAGAAAATGAAAAAGCCAGGGGAGGGAGCAGACATAAGTGAGAATAGGTAGACCTAGAAATGAACCAATCTAAAGTTTGACTAGCTGCTGGTATTGGAGAGCTACTTCACTGTGAAAATTCATTTAATGCTTTGGAGTACAGGAGAATATTGCAGAATGGCTTGCTTTCCACAAGTGAAAATTTGTTATCTAAATAGGAACAATCAGATGCAATGCTCCTTCCCAAATTGCAAAGACAAGTGGCTTGAAAACAAGTCCACCAGGCACATGGTTTTGCCTGGTCAGATTTAGGATTTTAAAAATATCACAATTACCTTTTTTGTTAGGTGGCAGAAACGAGCTTCTTGCATAAAAGGTGGTGAACAGAAACAATTCTTTTTTAACAAACTAAAAAACATACTTTTATTTTTATCTCAAACAGCCTTTATCTTTCTCAAATGTCACTGAATTTCATTTTAAAAGGATGTCAGATGACACATTTGCCAGATGCCACATGTCACTGATGATATTCAAATCAAACATGAGGCAGTATTTCTCATGTGGTGGCATGTAGAGCGACAATGTGTGTATTGTTGGAACAGTGAATGCTATAAAGACAATCTGAGAGTGACACCAAGTGAAGAAAATAGATAAAATCAGCTGCACCAAAGGGTGGTGCCAATCAATCATACCAGAATGTTCAACAAGATGACACAGACAGGAAATGAAGCTGTCAGAGAACCAGAGAGGCAGATGATCATTGTGATCCTACCTATGTTTCTCAGAGCCCAAATTATATATATATATATATATATATATATATATATATATATATATATATATATATATATATATATATATATATGTATGTATGTATGTATGTATGTATGTATGTATATAAAATGAGCGAGTATCCATGTTTTTTGTCTTATCCTGAACCACTACAGTATCCCTATTATTCAGAATATTTTAAACCAGGTGGGCTGACAATTACTGCGGAAAAGCCCAGTACCTGTGTGATTCACTGCTAGAGTGGCAAAAGTTATTGACTATTTATAATGAAAGTGACAGATTTTTTTCATATTTGAAAGCGCACAACATTTCCACAACACATGCATGCATTTGTTCTTAACCTGGCTATAATGTTGTAATGTAATGAATGTAATGCAATTCTAGTGTAATGAATCTGGAGTATTCTAAATGAGCGACCATATGCTAAAGGTTTAATCATTTGCATAAAACACACTCAAACCATCTTCATATAAGGGCATTCCTCACAACTTTTCCTTTACAGCCTTTCGTCACTTTCCGCAAACATATGGCACTCTTTAAAACACAATAAGTACCTTTTATACAGACAGAGATTACAGACATTTCATTCATCAGCTGTTTTTCATCAAGGTTTTACAGAGAAACCTTGCAGATCCAGCTATAACAAAGATTTTCTTATTCTTTTACGGTGTATAAAATGAAACACATTTAAGATGAAATATCTATATATAAAAATAAAATGTTTATAGGGCCACCTAGAGTATATAACTTTAGCGTGCATGTGATTTCCATTTTTTTTTTTGTAAATGTAGAACACATTTTAGAAAAAACATAAGTGAATGATGATTTGTTTGTGAAAACGTTCATATGTAGACCACACACAAATTTGTGCATACAAACTAGGGATGTGTGCAACGACTAATTTCATAACCATTTAAATAGAAATTCTGCAACCGACTAGTCTAACCCCGCCCCCCAGAAACAGTCTGTATATGTGATCCATTTGAAAGAACACTTAATCTATTAACAGTCAAAACTCATACTGAATGCTGCTAAAAACAGGTCAGATATATGCGATGTGCTTGCCTTGCATTATGATCATTGTATATTAAACTTGTGCGTTTACTTAAGCAAAGTTGGCAATTACAGACATATTTATTCAAATCAACTGAATCAATAGGCAGTGCAAGACCAATGAGTTCAAACCTAATAGCCTGTTATAAACGTATTTCCTTAAATAAAAGTGAGTCCACGTAAGTTAGTGCATTTAGGTATTGTTGCTCGTTAACCATAGCCTAAGCAAGCTTAATTGTTATACTAGTTTCTGACATTGAAGAAAAGGCTTTCAAAATAGTCCTTTACCCTGCTGATCTTCCGAGCGGAGATTTCTCTGAACCCACCACAAGCGCCACAGAGAAAACCAAAGCAGGCAATATCAGAGGTAAAATTAAATGATTTGATTTTGATATACACTTTACAAAATAATATATTCATTTTTAAGACATTAACATGATGGTAATTTAAACGTAGCCTTTGTAAAAATATAAAGCAAAACATTAAACATGCAAAAAAAAAAAAAAAAAAAAAATGTAAACGACTAGTATTTTTCTAATAGTATTTTCCAAGTAGTTGTCAACTAGCAGCAGCAGTATCGTTTAATTGACTAGTCGGCTAGTCTCACACATCACTAGTACAAACACTTGCCAAAAATGCTGGTAATGGTTTGATATTTCATATTCAGCTGTTGCCAAGCTCTCTTATTTTTCCTACACAAATATTTGTTACTCCTCCAAGGATGGAAATTCTAGCCCTTTGATGTACAAACAATAGCTGAGATTCTTATATCATTATTTCAAGTTCTCCATGGCTCTAAGTTCAATTTGTGACTTTACATTATATGTATTATTAGCTTCTTCCTCTGGTTTTTGGCTCTTGCACAATACGTCTAGTTCTATGGTATGTTGAGTCGGGTGAGAATGCGACAGCAAAGAACAAAGCAGACTAGAATAATGTGATGAAACATTAATGAGGTCAAACTCCCAAGTGGTTATTTTTCTACGTTAGTACACCTTGAGAGCAGGATGATTAAAATAAAACAAAAATCCAGTTGCGACAGTTGTTCATTTCATCAGATATTTAAAAATTTTAGTCTTAGTCCTGTGTCAAATGTACTTTTTAGTTTATCATATTTAGGACATTTAAGTAGCTTTTATAAACATGCCTTACAGAGGAAAAAAAAAAAAAAAAAACATTACTGGTGTGCATCTTGAGACAAAACAATGGCACTGACACATTTTAAGATATGCTTTCAGTTAAAACAACTCAAACATGCATTTTAGTCTGGGACTAGGCTTAAGCCTCGTCTGTGAAACCGGGGGTAAATGTCTGGCCATTTTAGTCTAGTTTTAGTCAGTAAAAAACTTTCACATTTTCGTCATGTTCCATAATGCTTCAATTAATAATCATTATTATTCTACTCAAAATTATAATGGCATTTTTTACATTTCATCAGAATTATTGCCCCTATAAGCACAAATCAAGAGAATGTCAACTCATGCGCATGGTTTATTTTACAACATCTACTTCCCTGATTTAATATGTGCTATGAACACACTCTCTACATTATGAAAACTGGTAAAACAAGAAACCTCTCTCAAAATAATAGGATTTCAATTTAATCCAATTTAATTTCAATTCAATAATTCCAAAAGACACTACAGGGCTCGATAATAAGGATTGCCCGGGGCCAGAGTGAACAATGCTCAGGACAGTTGACAGAACTGTCGCCTGCCCGATCAGGCCAGTACCGCATTGTTACAAAGTTTGTCATTTGCATGTGTTTTTAAGCTTTGCCAATCTAAATATTCAATAAAAATGCCCATATTGAGTTGGTTATGTCTTAAGTGAACGTAAACAGTTAAATAAAACAGAAATAAACGCGTGTAATACTATATTGGATCCGGACATCTGTCTTAAAGTGACAGCAGCCTAACTAAACTGCTGTGTTTTTAATGTAAATCAAACAGCAAAAGACAAAGAAAAAAATAAAAATCACTAACTCCTTTTAACTGAATAACTTTTTTAATTTTAATAAGGATTAATCTATATTTAATTTATTTAGTGAAGACTATGCAATGCTATTTTACATTTGATTACTTTATTCAAATTTTGTACCAGAAAACTACTGTTTATTTCATTTTTATGTTTGTTGTATTGTATTTATTTGTGCTATTGCTCATAATTTAATTATTTGTTCTTATTTTATTATTGACTGTTTGTCTTTAACAATATTTGAAATTGATATGAGTTAGCTAGTAGTATTTGGTGTCATAACCTTATTTATTAAGGTTTCAGGGGTCAAAAACAATGAAAACAATAACTAGGCTTATTTTATTTATTTATTACTTTTTTGTGATAGGGCCAAGTTTGTGAAAAGTTTGACAGGGCAAGTAAAAATCTGAACCTCTGGCCTCACCGGGGCAGTAGAAGCACTAATAGCAAACGACTTTGTATTGTCACAAAGAGGTTGCGCAAGTGCATTTATTCAGAAACCACAATTAAAAACAATATAGTTGAGATGCATGTTTGGATTTATTATAGTTCATCACTGAGAAGGTTTGATCACAGATTTCGTTGCATCAAACAGCGCAAGTGGCTAGTGAAGAAACAAGACTCACTGGTAAGTTGGTAGGTAGTTGACGAACATTTTTCATCATAGCTTCCGTTAATAAAATGAACACTACTGCTACACGGTGGCAAGCAGTAGTGTAGTCATGGGTGAATTTCACACTTACCTGTTTCATGTAGGCATAGCACATCGTCTCAGCAACACGCTTTCCCTCATCATAACAGGCCCGGGGACCGATAGGGTTCACATGACCCCAGTACTCCTCATTCTGGGGATGTACCTCTGGGTCTAGCAGAAGACAATATGACAAACACACAATATGATACGCAACCCCCTATGGATCACATTTCACACAAATATTTCAATTTGTAAAACAACAGGAAGAACTATAATGGATGAAATTGCAATATAAACTAGAAAAAAAAATTAAATCCTGCACACTACTCAAGTTTGCATCATCACAAAAACATTTTTGACCAAAATGTTGCTCTTTAAAATATTTTGTGACGATGCAAGCTTGAGTACAGCTAGATAAATGTTTAAATATCCAAAGAAAAAAAAAGTGCACAATACACAATGTCATATTTGATACATGCAAAATATATAGTTAAGTGGTCATTTCTGGGTGAAACAACATTTTACATACAATTTTTTTATTTTTTTTATTTTTTTTATTAAACAGTCTTAGTCTGCATTTGTGTGGTCATAGAACTATACACAAATAAATGAATTTAAAAAAGGGGTTCAAAAACATTTGATCTAGGTCAGTCATAATGGACTGACATTCAAACATAACGCTGTTGATCAATTAACAGGATAAAGAAAGAGCTACTTCCATGCTAGATAGTTGTTGTATGAAGAACTGAATCACTCTGGTATTACCAGTGACAACCAGGAACAGACTGGTTGACAACTGCAAACAGGGCAGAGACAGCTGGAGAGACAGAGGGCAGCTGGTGAGATGGCAACCGAGGTAGGGAGGGTTGGCAGCCTGAACCACATCTTCTGAGAGGAAGAACCCAAGAAAGCTGCAGAAACCACTAAGGAAAGGTTCCCCCCAGGGGTGCCCGAGACGGGGGGAGGATGAGCACCCCATACAGACGGGCCAAAGGTTAATGACTCAGGACAATGGAATGAGATTGAAAATAGAGTGCATCTGCGGCAAGGCCTGTAAAAGCATCAGGGGCTTGAGGATACATCAGGCCAGGATGCGATGCTTGACAGGGCAAGTGTTGACACAGTGCGCAGAAGTGACTTCCGGTGAGATGCAGGAGGAGCTAGGCCCGGAGACAAACCATAGCGCCCGAAGCCTCCAAGTGTCACCCAAACCTACTGCCAGCAAACTACTGGCTTCACTATGTGAATGCAGAGCCAGCCATGCCAAATGGCGTTCCACTAGTTAAATCTACATCAAATGACTGTGATACACCAGTAAAATCTAGGATCCAATGGCCCCAAAAATGAGCACTGGAGCTGAGAGACTCAGCATAATGCTGAGGCCTATGCTCTGAATCGCAAAGAAGTCAGGATCCAGCGTTTCAGGGAAGAGCTAAAGTCACTTAAGAGATAGTTTAAGGTGGCAGATGACGTAGTGAGAGCTGGCTTAGCAGAGCTTTGAGCAATTCTCAGGAAACAGCAATTGACCTTGTGGAGAGCAAAGAGCCATAGAAGGAGGCGGAAAGAGAGGGCAAGATGAGGAGTGGCATTCGTAGCCAACCCCTACTAATTGACCAAGCAGCTTTTCGGGCAGAGGGGGGGGCGAGATTAATGATTATCTCAAGCGCACCTACAGTGACCCGAAGAAGAGCCAACTATTGGACTCATGTAAGGCACTGATAAATCCACCGGAACCAACATCAAATTTCAATCTGAAAAAGCCAAGTCTGAGAGAAGTGGAGGAAGTTGTCAAGAGGGCGAGAGCCAACTACTAAGCACGTGGGCCAAGTGGGGAGCCATACAGAATCTATAGGAACTGCCCAAAGCTATTACAATGGCTTTGGAGGTCCCTGAAGGCAATCTGGAAGAGAGGGAAGGTTGCACAGTCTTGCTGTGCTGAGGGAGTATTTATACCTAAAAAGAAAAACTCTGAAAACATCTACCAGTTTCGGGTTTTTCTCTTTACTCAGTGTCGAGAGTAAGATCTTCTTCAGCGTTCTGGCCAAGAGACTCTCCAACTTCCTGCTGGGCAACAGATACATTGATACATCAGTACAAAAGGGAGGCATATTCAGGGTGCCTTAAACATACAGGAGTGGTGACTCAGCTCATCAGAGAGGCACGAGAAGGCAGAGGGGACCTGACGGTAATTTGGTTGGATCTGACCAACACCTACGGCTCAATACCTCACAAGCTGGTTGAGGTGACACTGGAGTGATACCATGTACCCCAGAAAGTGAAACAGAACTACTGGACTACTACAGTAAGTTCAGTGTGAGAGTCTCTGTAGGCACACTGTCTTCTGACTGGCACCAGCTGGAAGTAGGAATTATCACTGTGTGCACTCTCTCATTGACCCTCTTTGCGCTGGCAATGAATATGCTGGTCAAATCAGCAGAGACGGAGTGCAGAGGCCCCCCTCAGCAAGTCTGGAGTGAGGCAGCCACCTATTAGAGCCTTTAAGGATGACCACATGGTAACAACATCAACAGTGTCCCCTACTCACCTACACAGTCCCTATGGCAGTAGTGGAAGGCTTTGAGCGCAGAGTGAGCAGCTATCTACGCAGATGGTTGGGTGTGCCACGTAGCCTGAGTAGTATTGGGTTGTATGGAAACAGCAACAAGCTCAGGCTCCCATTCAGCTCCATCAGGGAAGAATTCATTGTCGCACGGGCATGAGAACATTTGCAGTATTCGGGTCGAAGGATGATAAAGTTTCTGGAGCAGGCATCATCGTGAGGACAGGGTGGAAGTGGAAGGCAGCTGAGGCAGTCTAGGCTGAAGTACAAGGCTCTCATCTGTACTGTGGCACACGGCAGGGCTGGACTCGGACATCACTGCCAGCAAGAAGGATAGGTCGAGGCTAGTGCAAGATGAGGTGCGTGCTTCAGTGGAGGAAGAACGTGCGAGTAGGGTTGTAGCAATGAAGAAACGGCACCTAGATGAAGTGGGAGCAGACAATGAAGCGGAAGGTTTTTTACTGAATTATGTCACACTAATACATGTGGTAATTGCTGTGAAACAGCCTAATATCAGATTGGTGTACACAGCTGGGAATCTTCCAAACCACACACCATTCATTAAAGCCCCGGGTATACTTCGGCCACGTGCAACAGCGCATGCAGAACAGAAGAGTCCACTAGGTGGCAATACGCACAGTACTGGGCACAACGTGCAGTCAAAGAAGAGTGTGTAAAGAGAGATTCAAAAACAAGTTGAGTAAACTCAGTAGCATACCTTCTCCATCGTTTTTGATTCCTGTTCTCTTCGTGTATCTTCTGAACTATGTTGCAATGGGCTGCCCAGCAAATGTCCGGTTGATGACCAAATGTCTGGTAAAAGTATAGAAAATATTGTACTGCGCATGTGTCGAACTCTGTCATCTGTGCGCATCCGTGGTTTAGTATACTTTGAAAGATGCGCGGACGCGACTGCGTGCGAGATGTGTCCGGGCATGGAAAGTGAAGTATACTTGGGGCTTAAGTCAGCGCACATACAGCGCACAACGCGAAAACAAAATCAGAGTAACACATGTAATTGTGGTTATGTGAATTCCTGATGGCCTTCAGAGGTGACACCAAGTACTTGTAGATAATAGCTGCACAATCCAGGTAGGGCAAGAAAATATACTGTAGTCCGAAAAAAAGAGCGGATTTCATCTCTGTTAAATGTATGAATAATTTGTGAAGTTAGAACTGTATATGCCCTGGTTAGGGTTACCAGGACAAGAATCTGACATAATGACTTTCCAGGAATCCAGCTGTTTTATGGAGAAGTGGCTGACTGCAAAACCCTGAAAACAAAAAGTAGAGGATCCAACTTGCTTTCAGAGGGGATAAACTGGGCACAATTATCACGATAACTATATTAGCATCCATACTAAAGGATGATAATGATTTTTTTATTATAAGAATGTACTCCAGTTATGTCATCTGTCACTTTAAATGCTTGAGCTCTTTAAGGTCTGGTGGATTCTGATTGACTCTGTCAATGTTTTAATTGTTTATCATCTGGAAATTTTTTTTTTTGAAAGTGTGATATTTATGGCACACCCTTGGACACAACTGTAAAGAATAAAAAGAACACCGCAATAATCTAAAATAAGACAGGGAAAAATGATTGAATGGTTCAGAACAACTTAAAAGTAATTGTTATACGTTTCAAAATACCCTGAGGTGTGAAGCCATTAAAAACAGTAGATGCAGCTGTAAAGATGCTTTAAAGAAATTCTGCTGACAATTTCGGTCAATTAATCAATCTGGTGAGAAGAAAATTATTTTTAGTGATCACTGTACATGTATGTAAAGTTCATTTTGGTTATAAAAGTTTAAATTCAAATTATATAATTCCCTCAATAACACGTACATTTATGTTCTCAAACAAATTGTGCTATTAGGTGTAAGAGTGGTTCTTGGATTTCAATGCAATCCAATATTTATTAAAAAGGCAGATTTCGAAGGCTGGAGCAAAAGCTAGGGTGAAAGATGGATTGATTTTTTTGCACATTCAGATGAACAATCTTTTAAAGCAACCATCATGAATAGTAATTAAATGCAATCAATGGCACAACCGATAAATTGATGGTATTGTCACTTTCTAGTGATAATGGTTTCTTTTCTTGCATGTAATAAATGACATTAGCCCAAAAGATACTAAAGAGAAGTGCAAATAGATAGGAAAAAAAAAAAAAAAAACGCCTGAAAAAACAAACAACAAAACCTTGACTGCACATAACTAATTACTAGGGCTAGGTTGAAAATATTGATTTCTCAATTTTAATTCTCATTTTGACGAACTGATATTGATTCTTAAATCCTAAGAATCCAATATTTAGTTAATGCTGTTTTCAAAACTTCAGTAAACATTATTTGTAGTGTTCCTCCAATCCAATAATGACAATAAGCTTTGTGTTTTGTTACTTATGATATGAGAAAGTCTCAGCTTACAAATTGTGTCAATTTTATTACTTATTTCAAACAATAAATATCACTTTGGTGTGCTTTAATGTGGCGTGACAGATCCGTCCTGAAAACAAGTTTTTTTAATCACAGCCACTGTTTATGTTTATATATATTATAATAAACATAATATGTGATAAACTATAATAAAACAGAAGTTATTATAAAAACTGCCTTCTTTGTGCAATTAAAATGTTTGTATACAAATCATTATATTTTAACCTTTAACATAGTAATGTACCTACCAACTGATAGGGTTCCCTAAATACGGAGCATTAGCTGAGAGAGTTGACTTTCCTTGAGAAAAACTCTACTATACCCTAGGGTTGTCAAAAGTACTGGTACTTCGGATACCGAAATTAAAAAATGTGACGATTCTGACTAACTTAAACAACTGATTGCCCAATGTGTTTACACGCTCAATAGATACGTCTGTGATTGGCTACATTGATCAACACTTCAAAAATGTGGTAAATAGACATCTTTGACGCTTTTCACTGAGCGCTTACACAGATCGACAGCAGATCAGCTGATAAACACCTGCTTTTCCGTGTGTATCTGTGTAAGCTCTCGGTGAAGAGCGTCAATGATGTCTATTTACAACATGTTTTTGAAGGGTTGTAGCCAATCACAGATATATCTGTTGAGCGCGTACTTTTGACAGGTAGTAACTGTACCTGACATATATCCAAATGAACCGATATCGGAACTGAATTGAATCGAAAGCTTGTGAAAATAGAATTTATTCGAATCGTGTGTCAGTGACTAGTCCTATTAATTACTGGTAAGCTTAATTTCTCTCTTGATGGATAAAGATCTGTGTTCATTCCCAAATCCCAAATGAGCTGATTATCCAACCATCAAAAAACTGAAGATCAATTGCAGATTCCTCTCAGTCAATCAAAAAAGAAGTAAATACTAATTTCAAAGGGATGTGGGATCACCCAGAAAAGGTGTGGGTAAAATGGATCACGTTGGGTTATCTGGTTTAAACAGATTTGCCGTTTCAGTTGCCTCAACTTCTCTGCAGTGTAAATATTGCTTAATTAAAGGGAATGCAGGTGAATTGTTTAATTCACTTTCTTTGAATTAAATAAAATATCTTCAGATTTCTGGTTACCTCTTCATAGCATATTCTATGGGTTTTGACATGGCCAAAACATTTGATTTTTTTATGACAAATTATTTGTGTTGTGGCAATTCAAGATGAACTCAAAGCAGCCTCCACTACATCACTTCTATCACCATACTTCACAACTGGGATCGGGTTCTTTATTATTACATAGAACCACCATAAAGTCCTAGCTTTACCAAAATCTTTTCAGATACCAGACTCATGCACTCTCAAACTGACTGAAGCAGTTCATTCCTGTCTCTTCTAGCCTTTGATCCAAACTCACATATACCTAAAGCCATATACCTAAAGTACTGAAACAACTTGACTACAGGTCTCTTGATTTTAGGTCACGGTTCTGCAATGTAACTATTTCTACAATAAACATCTAATGAAGAACCAACAGGAGAACAGCAATTGATGTGCAAGTGTGTTTATGAGACATAAATAATACATTATTATATATTATGTGTATTATATAAATGTCCACTTCTCATCACTTTAAGCATTAGAATGGAGACATTTGTACACATACCTCCATACACTTCTGAAGTGGAAGCAAGGAGCAGGCGAGCTCCGACTCGCTTGGCCAATCCTGTGGATTGAGAGAGACATGAGCAAATCAGTTGTTAAATTATATCTAACCAGAGAGAGTCTGACTCATCAATCAAAATGTGACTCCCAATTGGGTGAGTCAGAAACAACCAAACCAGACATCAATCAGAAAAAGGCTACAAGCAAAAACCAAAGATATCCTGATCAGGATATCAGTCAAAGAAAAATAATGTGCAACAATCCACCTCTTTCACAGCTTAATGTTTGAATTGAGGTGTTACATTCTCATTATTTTCATTAAGTGTTTTGACTGGCTGAAAAAAAAAAAGTCACTCTATTACAACAGGACGTGCACAGGATGTACAGTACAATATCAACGATTATCTACACAATGATGCACTGCGATTTCATTTAAGCTTATGTTTCCCCAACACAGACAGCTGGTTAGCAAAATTAATTTAAATGGTTAAATCAGCTAGTGGAGCTAAAAGGTTAATGCTCTATCATATTTGAAACATATGGAGCTGTTTATGTGATACAAGCATCCAAGTGTGTGGTGCATCCAAAGATGAATCACATAGGCCTATAGCTCTGATCATGACCAAATTAGACAGTTATAGACCACTGTTAAGAATGAAGGACTTTCAAATACTTCACACAACCTTTTCCTGCACTTCAAAGCTCAAAAGTTTGAATACTATACAATTTAAATGTTATTTTTAATGTGATGACCAAAATTGAGGGTGAGTAAAATTTGGGGTAATTTTAATTTTTAATTTTAAGCTTTAATTTACTTACTTTTCTCTTTTATTAAATAATTACAAATTATATATTACATGCTTTATTAAAATAAAGCTTTACTAAAGTTTGTATACAGCGCACAAGGTTTATGCGCATGCTCCAAGTCTTATTCTTTGTTTTTAGTGTATCTCTATTGCAGAATTACAGCGCCACATACTGATCTGGCATGTATACTACATCGTTTTGAGTAATTTCAGTGGTTTTGTGTGTACACAGATATTTCTTGAGACGAGGTTTCGTGTGGACGTAGCCTAAGTCAATCCTGCAAAAAAAAAAAAAAAAACATTACTTTGCATTGACCTGACCAGGCAGCCAAGGTATGGAAGCCACCACACCCTGCCATACACAACTGATGCCCCTGATGCAAACGTCAAAATGTATTAGTTTACGCACTATGGTAAAAGCATTTTGAGGTCATGGTACTGTGAAAGGAATCATGTGAAAATAAGTCTTCATCAATTGAAAATCTGCCCCTGTAAGTCATAATCTGTGTAAAAATGCCCAAATATATCTATAGGTATGTTTTTGCTGTTTTGCAAAAATATAGCCAGTCACTTATTTCCAATGAGACTGGGTTGCATTATCTTAATATGTGTGCACCTTATTATTTGTCCTAGTTGTCTGGATCATTTATTTTTAAACTGTGGGTGGCTGTTTTTTCAAAATATTGATTTATACACACAAGCATTTTATGAATGACACTTGCAATTCTGTGGAATTAATGTATGGTGTTGCAATTCTGTGGAACAGATTCCAAAGAAATACCCTGGCAATTATATGTAATTGCAGGCAGATGGAAAATAGGTAATTTCATATCAAGACAAAAATGATAACTCAGAAAACTCAATCACCAAAAGAAAGAAAGAAAGAAAGAAAGAAAAACACCTGTATTATAGTCTTTAATGGCTACTTACAGACAGTGGATATCTGATTGAAGAGTGCAAAGAAAGTGTATAGTGGATGATTGAAAACAGTCTAACCTTTTCAAAAATGACAAGCAAAAGATCAAATTGAAGTAAATGGTTTTTATACTTGGTGCAGTATTCTGACTTTACTCCCACAATTCTATTATACTGAGTTGCACCTTGTTGCCTGGTAAACAGTAGCGGGAAGCCTTGTTAGTTTGTGTGCGAGTTTCAAGATTTTTCATTATTACTGTTAAAACATTTATTATACTGTCGGTCCACAAGCAGCAAGATCATATTGTTGTGTAAATACTGTTAACGCCAGATCTTTTGAATGGTCATCACAGATGAGACAGCTGAGGTGCAAGTTTCAACCAATCGGTAACAGTAGAAAAGAATGTGACTAGGGGTGTAATGATACACTTGGCTGACAAGATGAGACGATAAACGATATTGGGTTCACGAGAACGAGACGATATGTTTAAGAAACACTATATTTAAGAAATCTTCAATGACAAAATATGACTGGAAAAATAGTCTTTTATTCGACTGAAAGTCACAACATGCAAAACAATGCAGAATTTGTCAATTAACTAACCTAGGGCTGTCACTTGGTCAGTTATTTTAACAAGTAATTGAGTAATCGAATATTTTTGTGGTAATACAAATAGTGCTGAATATCCTTTAAATGACTTTAAATACAATAACTGGTTTATATAAATTATCAAAGGCAAGTCAGACAAATGCTTGTTGTTTTTACACTTTAAAATCCTTGTTTAATATTGGCCAAACATTTAACTGAAATGTTCACTTAAACTTTAATACTTGGCCACATGCATCAACACATGCAAACTCAGTGCGAGGGTTTAAAATTTTATTTTGAAATCGCGGTGATAAATAGTTTGCATATTTAGAAACATACTGATGTGTTCTCCTGTGTTAGTGTAGGTTTATAAATGATAGGACTATACTATGTTATATTATGATTTTTAAATTGTTTTAATATATTGTGCATCCATAGAAAACAAACTAATAATGTGGTTCATGGATTCATATATGTGGAATGCACCACTTCAGGTTAAATTGCAATCAAGGATTGCAAAGAGCACTCAAATTTAATCCAGGAATCGTGACAGCCCTACACTAATCATCTTGTAATGAAGGTCACTTCAGTTCTACTTTCTGAGTATGAATTATCACATGCAGTAAAAGACAGAACAATATAATGCAAGCACTTAAAAGGTTTTGCCACAAACTCAACTCAGACAGCCATGAGCTTTTGGCCTATCATGAGCTTTTCACCTAAACAACATTTTGAAGCTTCATTGTTTTGGTGGAATAGACTATCAGTGGCGGGACAGAAATCTCTCAGATTTCATTAAAAAGTCTTGTGTTTTGAAGATGAACAAAAGTCTTATGAATGACATTAAGGTGAGTAAATGATGACAATTTTAATTTTTGGGTGATACTCACCTAGCATGTTGAGAGTACCAATAGTATTCGTTTTCAGTGTCTTGATTGGGTTGTACATGTAATTGGGTGGCGATGCAGGCGAGGCCAAATGATATATCTGGTCAACTGAAAAAAACAGAAGTTGAAAAATGAGAGGGGAACTGTTTAGGATAGATAAAAATCAAACACACACCTCCATTTATACCAATATAAACATCATCCAACTGTACAATGATTACAGATACTGAATTAGGCCTAAAGCTAATCCAAAACAACAGCCTAAATAGATGGTAACCATCTGCCCATTCATATGCCCAAACAAATGAGCTGTCTTGATAATGCAAATTATTGTTTTAGGAGGGATTTATGGATAAAGATCTTAATTAGTCTTTGAGAGCACAACATTTTCTAAATTTACCAATTATAGAGAGAAACTTCTGAGCACTCAGCCATTGGACCAATGCCACAAATATGAAGGCTCACTGCAAGTGCATCATCATTTGGCACACACACACACACACACACACGTCAGAAAGGTCATTCTCATTACCGTTAGTCAATGTACTGTCTTTTATATGCAGTGTGATGTCAAACAGACCAGGCATAGGCAAGTCAATATAATGGATGCTGAACATATAAACAGACAAGTTCTCATTCACCCTCCCACAACCTAGATGTAGCGATAGGAAGGGATCAATTTTAGAGGGCTGAGGAATGAGATGAGTCAAAAGAGTAGCTGACTGAGGTTGAAATGGAATGGAAAATCAAAGAGCGGAGACACGCTGGTCCTATGCTTTAGTTGGCATGAAGGAATGGTGAAAGTGTCCTTTAAGGTCCACCCCAGGAGTCTTCAAACTGTTTCAGGCCAAGGACTCATTGGTAAATAGAGATATAACACATGGACCGTGTTAAAAACTTTATAACATTGAGTGTTGACATTTTTAGACTGGCCTATGATAATACGCGTTAGTGTTGTCACGGTATTAAAATTCCAGTAGTCGGTACCAATACCAGTAAAATTGTACGGTTCTCGGTAACAATTTTGGTACCACAGGAAAATCTGTTGGAACTATTTAACTATTTTATTTAACTAGCCTATTTTTAAAAACATTAAATATGATGGTAATCATACATATAAATATTTGGAGCGTGTGTGTGTGTGTGTATGTTTGTGTGTGTATATATACACCTCAATGAAATAAATTTTGAAATATAAATAAATAAATAAACAAATAATCAAACATCCATTTTGAAACAGACGTGCGTGTTTATTTTAGCTATTCCTTCAGTGAAACGACACACTACAGCCTGTAAAACTATGAAAAAAATATCAGTAAATAATGGTAACCTAAATAATAAGAAAGTTAAGTATTATTCTAAAAAACACTAGTTTTTTTATTTCCACACAAAGAAGCGTCATATAGCCTCCCGCTCTGCGCTTTGAGAGGAATGTGGGACACGAGCAGGAAAGGACCATTTCTCTTTAATAATATCTTCATGTTATCTCCTGATGTTACAAGCAACTGACACTTGTTGTAAAAGGTCTAAAGAGCTAGTTTTATCTTCCGACATTCAGGCTATGTTTGATTTTGCGCTGCCAGAAAAAGCCTACAAATAAACTTGACGCGCCTTATAAAGTCTAATAACAAGCACAAACTGTGTTAAATAGAAATTGACGTGCAAGCAAAAAGGTTTCTGTACTACTGTGATTTTCTACTTTACCACAGTAAAGAATGCGAATATAAGGCCTAATTAAAAGCGAACCAAAGGAAGAAACGTTTATAATCCCCTGCGTGAGTGAAGATTTAGGAAAAGAAACTGAGATTCCATGTTTAGTGGAATAACTAATGGAATATTGTTCAATTCTCTGCTTATCGGGTTACCAGATCACGATTCGCAAAACTAAATTTATTGACGTACCTCTCTCATTCGGCATGAACCAAATTGTTTCCATGGCTGCGATGTCACATTTAATTGCTAACCTATTATTTATTCTGTAAACAAAGCTTTGTGTACTGGCACATCCCTATCAGTGGGTACCGAATATACCTGGATACTCGGTACTCCTGGTACTATAGAAATGCTGGTATCGTCACAGCACAATAATATAATATTTAATATTATATTATTAATATTAATAATATTTCATTTTTTAAATATCACAATTATCGTCAATACCAGTATATTGCCACACACCTACAACCAAATCGACAAAAAAGTGGGATATACAGTTGTGCTTGAGGACAAGTGCTAGTGTACGTACTTTTAAGTGCCTCAAGCAAAACACTTGAATAGCTTTTCCCAATTAGTTTTTTTTTTTTTTTTTTTTTTTTCAATGACATGAACAAACTCTGTAACTAGTTCCATTATCAAATGGGCTCATTAGCTGCTTTTCTAATGTCTGGCCAGTACGAGGCAGGGCTTACAACGTGCCAGGTGGGGCAAGCCTTGTACCTTGACCGCAAGGCCAAAAATTCAGCTGAAAATTTAAAAGTACACAAAACCACACCATTTCACCAGCATGACAAAATGAGCATGACAGAAGCAAACAATTGGTCTTTACTTAAAGACTTAAGGACTCCAGCATCGATATTTTACCACTGTTTAGGCACTTGGTCAGGAGTACACATTAATAATCCAACCAGCACAACAGAGAGAGGTCACGGGCAGTATATGTAATTTTTTTATATATGCCAATGCATAAGTCCGGTATCAACAAAGGCACAGGGAAGAGACAGATGAAACACAAAACAAAATAAATACATAAATATAATCATATATGATTTGTCTTAATTCTTCAAGCCAGTTTATTTAAACGCAGAACCGTCCCTTTACAACTACACCACAGGAGACTTTTCAGGTGCGCACACACACACTTTGCGTCAGTGCCAGGCACAAATCAAACGCGTGAAAAAAAACATGGGTGCCAAGGGAGACTCAGTATCCCCCAGTAAACAGACCAAATCGCTGAACAGTTGGATAAATACAACATGATTAAATGTGGACATGATTAAAGCAGTGCCAAAACTTAAAAAAGCATGTATTTGTTATATATATGCGTCACATTTATGAAAATCACCATCAAATGTACATACTGCTATGTGAGCTCACAATATAAGGCACAAATTAAATCTGTAATTTAATGCAGAAATAAATATTGTAATCGAAAACAGGTGGCATTTTTCCACCACTATCTCAATTACAGTTAAGTACAATGTATTCAGTTGTGTTGTAGGCACTAAAACAATTGGAAAATAGGAGTAACGAGAAGAAAAAAAAAGTTCATTATATATATTTATTTAATAAGAAAACTAACAATTACAACAGGGGCTACAGCCCCTTCAGGGCGACAGGCCCTGGCACGCACTAGCATGCTCACTTTTGGCCCAACAGTGGAAACATGGCTATTGTAGCAGCCTGGTTCCTGTTAAAACCAAATTTTGACAGGCTAAAAAAAATCCTGCTCATCCTAACTCATGGAAGCAGCCAGACACATGTGAGACAGTCCACTGGCATGCTGTCAAGAGGCTGAAACTACATCTAAAGTGACTGCTGACAGACAATTTATTAATTGACCATGCCACAGTAATTTGACTGGCTGTATTAAACAAAATCCAGTATGACATCTATTTAGCATTTCTTGTGAAGCACAAATTCCTTGATAACATATTACTATTAAAGTCTCAGTAAAAAAAAATGTCATATCTAAATGACAAAAAAAAAAAAAAATGTTTAATTTCTTGGTTTAAATGTGACATTTTTAATCTGTGACAGATTTTAATGTGTGTATAACAGCAACACAATAAGAAGAACTAAACTAGGCATTTAGTTTGCTAAACTTTTTACCATATGTTAACATAATGGTTATGTGTTACCACAGACTCCCAACCAAAGTAAAAATCTACCAAAAAACAAGTGGTTTAACATATAAAACTTTGGTATTTTTCAGTTTAGAGGCCTTGTGTGTGTACAGGACACCGTTGTGCCGGCTTAAATGGTTGTAACACTGCCAAAAAAAGTTGTGTGTTCATGCTAAGTGTGAACAAAACTGAGTATTAATGGTTTAAGCATGTACAAGGTTAGAACGTTTTGGTGTAAGAAGTTTGCAGTCAAAAAGCTGGGCAAATCACAAAGATCTGAACGAGCTGATGCACTTTCGTTCATGCCGTTTCATTATAGGCCTGCGAATCGAAAGTAAAAAATTGTGAATTTCCCGTCTAATGTTGTCAAACTGGACAAGCCCTGCTGATATCACTTAGTAATAACAGCATTTTGGTGGAGATGTGTCCACAGTTGCATTACGAGTAAAAGATGGAAAGCCTTTGTGTTTGTGAATAGCTGTGGTACATTTATAATTTGACTGTAATTTAACTGGTTTCTTGTGTGAATGTGGCTCATGTCACAGTTGAGTTTGTCAACCCTGTACTCATCAGGGGTTGAAGCCAGCTGCTGAGATTTTCCATTACAGAGGTCATTGTTTTTAACTAGCCATCCTCTCACTTCTTCTGGTTTGATTAGCAGGAGTGGTGGGAGGTGTGAAGTTGCCTGACAAATAGGCGCAAAGAGATACTGTCTCACACCTGAGCCAAAAGAATGAGCTGAAACTCCTCTAAGTTCTACATCACTTCATTCAAACATCCATTGTGGAGTCTAATCACTGACAGTGTCTGTCCTCAAACCAGACTGAATTTATGAAAGCCACCTCCCCTCACCTTCAATGCTGGTTGTTTCTGTCAGTCCCCAATCATATAGAGTCAATTAAATCAAAATCATTTCCTCTTTCTTTGACAGTATTTGACTTCTTTCAGTTCCCATAACAGTGACTTTTAGAACACTCATCATTTATAGAAAGACCTTGCATGAAGGATGATGAAGCCAGAGCTTCCCCCCTTTGTGGTGACTGCTCACGCTGAATTGGATTCAGAGTTGACGGCCATGCTTACCCGGGCCGGCACGGGCATTGGACTCAAGTGGAACCCTTTACACGTTTGGATGATTGGTTCCTGGGTATGGTGCGCGGTTCTCAGCCGTGTTTCGCCTCAGTGCCTTTCTGTGCATGAAGTGTGTAAAAAAGTCATGGAAGGTGGCTTTGACTGCTCAACGCCACTCTACAGCCCCCTCCACTCTCACTACCCTTGATGGTGGGGCTGCCAAGGGTTACGTGGATATTCCACAGGTGGAGCGTGCATTATGCCCGCAAAGTGCTGCCACCTGACGGAACCGCCGTGTCTCCAGTCCTTGGCCTGTAAGACGCAGCAGCCCCAGCTGCTAAGGCTTACAGTGCCTCAGCCAGATGATGGAATCAATCCAGCCTGAGGGAATCAATCCAGTGGCCCAGGGAGCTGCTCTGAATCAGGAGATTGTGTTCACACCACTCCTTCCTCCAAAGGAGGGCCGGGTGGAGAATCTTCAGTTTCTGTTCCGCCTGTTCTGTTCCTCTTTCAATAAAAGAGCAGTTTCTTCAGTATCTGGGCCATACCGTGGGGTATTCTGGCAGTGCAGACACCCCGCTTCCTTACTCCCAGCCCTCCCTTCTTTTACCACAGGCAGGGAGTTTGTGTTTTAAGGTCACACTGCTTCCTTATGCCACCCTAGCCAGTCCCTCACAGGACCTACGGAGCCAGGTTTCACACCACACTCACTGCCTCTACTTTGGAATGCTATGCTTCCCGGGTTAAGCACCAGTACTCCTTGCTTCCCCCCGGCGGGCACATCTGTTGAGATGTTCACGCAGAAACGCACCCTCACGTGGGTTCACCTCCAGGATTGGTTTGCAGCGATTGACCTGAAGGACACGTACATTCATACAGTCTCGATTTTACCTCAACGCAGACTGTTTCTTCAATTTGCTTTCAGGAGTCTGGTATATTAGTACAAGGTCCTCCCCTTTGGGTTGTCCCTGTCTCCTCACATCTTTACCAAAGTTGCAGAGACTGCAAGTTCTCTCCCTGGGTCAACACGATGGTGTGTCAACGAGCGCCCACAGTCAGTGCTGAACTCTGTTCAGGGTGAAAAAAATGGTTCAACTGAAACAATTTCAGAGGCTCCTGGAGCATACAGCATTCACAGCTACTGTCAAGTCGCTTGGATTGATGCATATGAGACCACTTCAGCACTGGTTACACAGCCGAGTCCCGAGATGGGCAATGCGCCGCGGCACGCTTCGTGTAACCATCACACCAATCTGTCACAGAACATTCAGACCCTGGTCAGTCCTTGCCTTTCTACGGCTGGAGTACCCTTAGAACAAGTGTCCAGGCATGTTGTTACAACAGATGCCTCAAGAACGGGTTGGGGCGCTGTGTTCAACAGATGTGTAGCTTCAGGCTCCCACTTGGAGAACCCTGAATCTCGTTCCTCCAGCATCCTCACAGTCAGACGTGGCAGAGGTGTTCGATGCCAGGCCCAGTACTCATGTGCATTCCCAGTTAGTCAGCCCTTGTACTGTGCTAGATGCCCATATGCTGTGATTCCCCCTTGGTAATCCCATGGTGTCGATAAACCTGTGTCTTTCACTGGGCAGTTTCTGCTCTGCCCTGTCTCTGCATCAGTAGTAGTTCCAAACCTGGCTAGGCAGGACCTACAGCAGAGATCTTCCATATGTAGCACTGCCCCACGGGACAGTCCATATGTTTATCTACCACACATTACCTTCCTATCTGCTGGCTGGTTTTGGATACCAGACAAAACAGATATCTTCTGATGGGGTCTGGTAAAGAGACTGGATCCAATATTCATGGTGTGGAAATTCAATTTAACATTTTTGGTGTAGGTGGAAGGATTTTGGCACGATCTAAGGCAAAGCTATAATGCTCTCTAAGCGCATTGCAAATAATGTGTGTTTACATTAAATTGTTTAGCTACATGATGAATCACACATTAAAAGCAATTAGTAGATGCACTCACCTTCAATATAGAGAGGCTCCACCACATCATGGTTAATCAGCTCAAAGTTCTCATGGCCAATCCAGTGCTCTACATTGCGCTTGCGGCCAGTGAAGAAATTATCCACCACAGTCACCTCATGACCATCCATCATCAGCTTATCAGTTAGGTGAGAGCCCACAAATCCTGCCCCACCTGTGATCTACCAGAGGAAAGACTGTATATCATTTCATAAGCCCAAATTATTGCAGTATATAGAGTCATGCATTACTTTTTATTTAATTAAGTTTCAGAGGAATTGAGCAGTGTTTCTACTCCCTACTGCTTCTTGTTTCCTCAAGGCTACTAAATAGTTACACTCAAATACTTAATTATCTTGATGCAACACAGCCTATTGAAAAACTCTTTCTGAAATAACTGTTGTTATTTCACTGTAACAGCTGCCAAATTGGTCATGCTTCAATCTGACACAGTAACCTTTTAAATGCAGGAGATTTTTTTTAATAACATTTCAATTGGTGAAAGATAAATGCCGCCGATCTATCAAAGAGTGGAAAATGAACAACGAAATGTCAAACTATGATGACCACCTGTAATTTAGTAAGGTGCAAGGGATGCCATGTACATCTTACAGACACAGACAGTCAGACATGCATTATTGAAGAAGCAGTTTTGTATCCTGAAGAAGTCTGACAAAAACTTCTCACCAAAATCCTCTTTCTGTCCTTCTCGGATAAGAATTTCACAGGTGGGTACTTCTGGGTAAAACTGTAAAATAAAAGAAAACCTTAAGCAAGATTCAAGACTATCTTCTCTATGTCAACAGCACACTATACAGACACGCACACACAAGCATAAAAAAAAAAATAAAAAAACAATGCTGATGAAAAACGTCCAAACTCTCCTTGCTACTCTTTCAACACATTCCAGTAAAAAATCACTTGTCAGTATTGAATATGTCAGTATCTGAGCACAGAAACTCAATAACAACTCAAGAATCTAGGAGGATGAATCTGTTCTTCTGATTTTCTCATACAATTATTCTTGAGTTTCTCAGCTCAAACACTGAGTTACTGACAAAGTGGATTTGTAGATATAACCCCAATCTCCTAGTCCCCTAAATTCACTGATAACTTTATCCCTGATAATTTCAAATTGCATCACTGGTCCCAAAGAGGGCACAGTCCCAAAGAGAGAACTCTGATTTCATTTTTATTTATTTTGTATGCACTCCTAGTAAAGCCTCACAGAAAGCTTCATAAGAACAAACAACATCAATTCACCCACCAGAAAAAGCACACTGCCACTGGACTCTAGAGCAGTGGAGACGTGTTCTCTGGAGTGACTAATCACGCTTCTCTGTCTGGCAATCCGATAGTTCGAACAATGCATTATATTCATTAGTGCTATACGTTTTATTCAAGCGAGCATCATTTCCACCCAGAGAACCTCATTTCCACTTCACATTCTTTGGGAAACGAAATACACTATATTACCAAAAGGTATTGGGACACCCCTCCCAATCATTGAATTCAGGTGTTCTAATTAGTTCCATGGCCACAGGTGTATAAAATCAAGCACCTAGGCATGCAGACTGCTTCTACAAACATTTGTGAAAGAATGGGTCGCTCTCATGAGCTCAGTGAATTCAAGCGTGGTACCGTGATAGGTTGCCACCTGTGCAATAAGTCCATTCGTGAAATTTCCTCACTACTAAATATTTCACAGTCAACTGTTAGTGGTATCATAAAGTGGAAGCAATGGGGTTTGCCACAGCAACTCAGCTACAAAGTGGTAGGCCACGTAAAATCAGAGTGGGGTCAGCGCATGCTGAGGCGCACCAACTTTCTTAGAGTCAATAGCTACAGACCTCCAAACTTCATGTGGCCTTCAGATTAGCTCAAGAACAGTGTGTAGAGAGCTTCATGGAATGGGTTTCCAAGGCCGAGCAGCTGCATCCAAGCCTTACATCACCAAGTGCAATGCAAAGCGTCGGAAGCAGTGGTGTAAAGCACGCCGCCACTTCTCTGGAGTGACGAATCACGCTTCTCTGTCTGGCAATCCGATGGACGGTTCTGAGTTTTGCGGTTGCCAGAAGAACGGTACTTGCCTGACTGCACTGTGCCAAGTGTAAAGTTTGGTGGAGGGGGGATTATGGTGTGGGGTTGTTTTTCAAGGGTTGGGCTTGACCCACTTAGTTCCAGTAAAAGGAACTCTTAATGCTTCAGCATACCAAGACATTTTGGACAATTTCATGCTCCCAACTTTGTGGGAACCGTTTGGGGATGGCCCCTGCCTGTTCCATCATGACTGCGCACCAGTGCACAAAGCAAGGTCCATAAAGACAGGGATGAGCAAGTTTGGTGTGGAGGAACTTGACTGGCCAGCACAGAGTCCTGACCTAAACCCGATAGAACACCTTTGGGATGAATTGGAGAAGAGACTTCTCGTACAAAAAAATCAGTGTCTGACCTCACAAATGCACTTCTAGAAGAATGGTCAAAAAAAAAAAAAAAAAAAAAAACCTTCCCACAAGTGTTGAAGCTGTAATAGCTGCAAAGGGTGGGCCAACTCCATATTAAACACTACAGATTAAGAATGGGATGTCATTAAAGTTCATGTGCACGTAAAGGCAGGCGTCCCAAAACGTTTGGCAATATAGTGTATGTACTTTGGCATCACTGGAGGAAAAAAAAATCCTTTTAGTTTTTAACCTTTATTTTTAAAAGTGTAGCTTAGATTATCAGAAACAAAATCCCAAACACAACCTTTAATAAAATAAAAATAAAGCAGTTAATTTATGCAGGGTATATACAGAACTTAATGAATTTAATACCTTTTACTACCTTTTTTAATACCTTCAAAATATTTTTTAATACCAGCGCGACTTCAAGCTGCAACTGTAGTGGCGTAAATGAAATATCTTTCCAAATGGAATAACATATTGCATCACAATGTAACGAGGTCATTATAACTTAACATCAGCACTGGACTCAAAAACTGCCCACAGATATAAGAACAGAAATAAAGACAGAAGAGGAAGAAGACATCTTCATAGATCATTAGTCAGTAAGTCTGATGTGTGAGCAATCTAAAAAAGAGGTGGCCGTGAAGTAAGCACAGGTGTTATTAAAATAAATTAAGCTGATACATTTAAGTAAAGCAGAGGGATTAATCAAGATGTCACAATGGGCCTTTGTCCATAGTTTTTAATCAATGTCAAAAAGTAACAATTGCATAACAATATTGGACATTTGAATGAACAGCTACGCATCAAAATTTGAACCAAATTTCCAAGTGGTTCAATTTGGGCCTTGAAAAATAAAAAGAAGAAGCAACCAGGTAATAATAAAGTGCAACTTTACACTGTAATTATATAAGTATGTGACAGATTTCACTGCCTGTAACACTGGACCTATGTTGACCAGTCATTGGCATGTCTACTCATTTGGCCCTTAGTAGAATAAAGTGCCTTATTAATAAAGTGCAGAATATCTCGTTAACTATGTGCCATACACCAATCGGTTCTCTGCCATCACACTTCCCTATACAACCTCCACTTTAGGCTACAACGTAAATCCCCCTTTAAAATGCTGGATATAACAATTGACAAATAACGATCATCCTCAAAAAAACGAATATGAATGTCCATCTGTTTTTTTTTTTTCAAGGATTGGTTGAGGCTCTCGTCAAACATTAGGACGAACGGCACTGCTTTGTTTATGGTCTCCACCAGTTGCTTCTTAAAATATGGTGCAATACCAAATTTAATCATGTAAGCGGACTTATCCTTGCCTAAAGCGAAGGATTTCGCTATGTCGGAGTCCGGAAACATATTTCGAAACAGCTCTTCAATGCCATCATTCGAACTGAAAGAGTGGTGTTTAGTTGCTAGGTCTAAACACCGCAGCACCTCGCAGCTCGCAATGTAGCGGTGGTGATGGGGCATAGCGTCTGATGTCTGTCACACAGTTTTTTTTATCAGTTTTTATTTCTGCTCTGACAGCCACAAGACCACGCTGAATGCGGTAAGTGTGTGTTATAAATCAGGAATGGTGTAAGAACATTGTGACTGGTACGTTTTTCATCTTCACACCAAACTCAGGTCTTCAGCAGACAAAATTTAAATCCCGTCTGGCTAGTTCGAACATATTTGACCACATGAGCATTTACACTAAGAAAGCAATCCGGTCAAATGCGTTTTCGACTACCACTGGAAGCGGTTAAAAGTGGATAAGCTCAAAACGTTTTAGACCCCACTTGTGAGCCGATCGACCAAATTGCATCTTAATACGAAGTGTAAACAGGGCCTGAGATTATGTCAGTGATGGGTTTAGTCAGGGCCCGGGGCCAATCAAACAGCATCAAAGAATCTCCTTTAGGTCTGGCTGAGATGCTGCAAAGTGAAGAAAAAAAGAGCCACTCTCTGTGGAGACTTCACAAAAAAAAAAAAAAAAGGACTAAGGACTGAGAAAAGATCATGGTGAAATTTTGACCCCATCCTGCCATGCCAGTCAAGCACATCGTGCTCCAGCTTCCTGTCTCTCCCTGCTTACACATCTCCAGATTAGCTGTTTTAAGACACATGGCACTTCACACTTCACACATAGCAAACTTATGGTGTATTTTTTCCTTACTAATTACAGGTTGTAAAATATTCTTTGATCATGTCATTTCTATCCTATTCAACTGATTACATGCTTAACAGGGCTTTTTTCTTACTATTGCACAATATATTTATGAAATGTGGCGACAAGTATATAAGGTAAAACAATAAATAGAAATGTACTGAAATATCAATGTATTTTGAATGTGTTTTATGTTTAAAAGACCATGGTGTGATACAAAACATGGCAAGACTTAAAGGTGCAGAAGAAAAACATACCTAAGCTCAAGTTCCCGTATCTTCTCCCTGAGAGGTGCTACTGCCTGTGAGGAACAGAGTGAGATAGCAGTAAGAACAGGACAGGATGGGCAAAGAAAAGATACATGAGACAAAGAGTAAAGAGGTGACCAGAGAGAGATTTATAGAGAATGAGGGGACTGCATTAATTACCCAGGTGAGACTGTGACATTTAAAGCCTTTTAAGGAAAACAGGACAGATAAAATGGCAGAAATGTATCTCTGACTTAGACAGTTATCAAGCACTATCAGCCCTAAAAATGATTTACAGATTAACCTGAGAGTAGTCGTAAGGTTATGTGAAAGGAAGAACTCGAATGATCTTTGGTTAGGGAACAGAATTACTTAACAGATTATTAATCTTTTAATCATTACTCATTCTTTAATTAAGCCACTAATAAGCAGAAAGGTGGGTCTGCACCAAAAAAATAAATAAAAAATGCAGGCCTGACTACAGCCTTTACAATGTAATTAACTGTGATTAGCATATCATGTAATTTATCTGATTGCTTTGATCGATTTAAGCACTATTCCTAATTATTAGTCATGTTCAATAAGTAATCCTAACTTCATTAACATTCTGATTGACAGTTGAAACATCAGACAAGTGCCTCAGCACAAACAAACAGCAAGATTTTAAGATCTGGGTCGAAAAACATTTCCAAACTGTAACACTTATTTAAATTAAATATTAAACGTCAGAGAATAAATGTCATCGTTTCTAAAAGCTATCGCAGATGCTGACAAACAAGCCTCAGTAGGTGTTGACACACTTTGAACCTTAAGGTCAGGCAGATAGGAGAAAAGCAGTTTCTAATGAGCTTCTGCTGGTGATAAGCAGACATTTGGGATCTATAATGACACGATAGAGATCACAGTTATAGCACTGACTTTTAATGCGAACGTACGTGCAAACAAACCAGCTTAAGTCAAATTTAATGGGTTTCATCTTGTTTCAAACTTTCTCGAAAACATGTTGCATGGAAATAATAAATATGACAAACTATGTTTGTATGTGGTTTTTAGTGTGTTCTGGGTGGTTTCTTACAGGCCCAAGTCTCTATGATATTCTGGTTGCTAGATACAGTTTGGTTCTCTCTTTCAATTTAAGCCAATGCAATATTTTCATGAAACAATCTGTCGTTTACTAAAAAAAAAAAAAAAAAAAAAAAGGAAAGGAAAGGAAAAAAAGAAAATTAAAATTATATACTTTTTAACCACAAATGCTCATCACGCGTGACCTTTCCAATGTCATTACGTAATGCGTGGCGCATCGCAGAGCAAGTGCAAGACGTGCATTTGTGTTTAAGAAGTACATCGATTTTTATTTATTTTTAGAAAATTATGGATCGTTTTGCTAGGTAAGACCCTTATTCCTTGACTGGGATCGTGTAGAGCCCTTTGAAGCTGCATTTAAACTGCAATTTGGACCTTCAACCCATTGGTAGCCGTTGAAGTCCACTATATGGAGAAAAATCCTGGAATGTTTTCCTCAAAAAACAATTTCTTTTCAACTGAAGAAAGAAAGACAAACATCTTGGATGACATGGGGGTGAGTAAATTATCAGGAAATTTCTGAAGTAAACTAATCCTTTAAGGCTGAAATACACTACACAATTTTTGACCAGATTTTTGACCGATTTGCAGTCTAGCCAAGGCAATGTGAGTTGCCGAAAGTCAGAGCCAGTCTTTTGGGTCAAGTTGACAGATTTCACAGAAAACTGCATAGAGTAATGGGTACAGACTCTGATTTTTTTTTTTTTTTTAGATTCCGACTGATTCCATCCCCTCAGATTATCTAAAACATTTTCAGACAATTTTAGAACACATATTGTTTTGCGTCTCCTAAAAATGAGGTGCGTGTTTCTGCATTTGCAATTTTTTTGTGTTCGGAACAACTTGAAAGTCTGGTAGTGTGTGATCCTAAATCGTTTAGTGTATGATGCCCAGTCTTCCTTCTGTAACCATTCACAAAGACGGCAGGTGTGCGATGCCTAGTGTTTTAAAATCTGTTAAGATTCTAAAAGTTATGTAGTGTATTCCAGCCTGTACTGGTTACCCCAATATAAAACAACAATAACATAATGGACAAAAATGACTGAAAGTAAATCTTTTCAGAAAACAAAGACTGGGAAATGGCACACATGTAGTCATGACAGCATCACAAGCAGAGAAAATTTATTTGGGGGTTCCAAGCAGAGCATAACAGCATAACATAAGACCAGCACTGCTTGTTACTTGCCCCCTGACTAGGAAACTTAATTGCTATCAAAGGCATGAGTAATTAAAATCTTAATTACATTGCACTCTTGGGTAGCTGTACAATGTTTCCAGAGAGCTTGAAGTGTGGATATTAGCTGTTAGGTTTATATATATATATATATATATAAACCTTCCAGTGATACTGAGGTAGGTGTTAATTAAATAAAAAAAAAGTGAAAAGGTTAAAAGCTGAAAAAAAAAAAAAAAAAAAAAAAAAAACACAATTGTAAAAACAACTTGAAAACAAACATGAACAGCTTGTGCTAACTAACCTCATCTATCCTCTGTTCAATCTTCATTTCTCCGTGTTCCTGTATAGACCTGTGGGAAATAACAACAGACGGCTTTATCGCAGCCACACAGATACACAAACATTCACACTTGCACCGCAAAACTTACTGAAGCACACAATACTCTCCTTCAGCTCAGTCTGGACACATGATGAAGACACTCGGAGTCAACAGTACCAAGTGACAGAAGTTGATCTGTAATAAAGCTTGTTTGCCACCAATCTCCCTCTTTGGTTTCAAACCATGGCTTAGCAGTGAGCAGGTCTAATCTTGGTTTCCGATTAACACACAGTGCAGTGGTCCTTTTACGAGGGGCTTTAGATACGTGGGCTTTGCAATACTTAAAGATAAGGGCCACTCAGTATCAATGCCCATATAAAGTTACACAAAATTTCAAACACCATCATTTACACATCCTCAGTTACTTGTGATGAATTTGTAGTGTAGTGTGTGAACACATACAGAGATAAGATATTCAAGAAGAAGAAAAAAGCAAGGGCAGATTTGATTTTATTCTTCTTGAAATGATCTGAATGTGGAAAGTGGGTGTTACGTTAAATATCAATGGTTTGAAACCCTGGGAACGACTGGACTATTTTAATGGTCAATATTGATTTCATTTTGACTTTTGTTCACATATTTTACCATATTTAAACCTACTTTGCAGAATACTACCAACTTTCCAGCACAATCAATCTATTGCAACTAGGGGTGTCACAAAACTCTGATAACCATGATATTAAAAAAAATTATATATATATATATAATCTCATGTTAATACTACACATATTATAATATCATAAAATAATAAATAATCCAACATCAGTCTTGTTGACACTGATGCTGTCTGATTGACATGTAGATGGTGGTATTGCACCTTGCCGCTTGTTGCCACCATCACAAAATAGAAAAAAGAAGACACAGTGTACATGTGTACCTATCACACAAAATCATGTCGGAGGAGTTGACAGATGAAAGCAAGACGTTCTAGCTGCACCTAAAAAAAACGTTGTCCTGCCAGTGTGGGAGTTTTTTGGATTCGGTTAGACGGGGTGATAGACATGCCAGTAAGCAAGAAGTGACTCTTTTTGTACACTTTTGTACAAAGTTACAAACTTTATGTCCAATTCCTTAGACTCATATTTTAAGTGTAATTCATTGGCCAAAAAAGTGAAAGCACAAATTTGACTAATAGCATTATTTATTTACCTATTCAAAATTCCCATAGATAACGCAATAAGATAATTTATACCACAGTAATCACGTAGTGAATATTTGATATTGAGACAGCCATAAATGTAATGTGATCAAGGTTTTCTAATAATAACAGCTTTGAGCAGCCCATCTGAGCAGAACAACTGGTAATCTGACATCTGTTCGTATTTCCAACATTTACAGAAGAGCTGATTTTAGCAGCAGACTAAGCTTGCAAATTGGTAGTCCAAAAAGAAGTCATAATTACCTCATATTTGCGTAGGTTCCCCAAACAGCTAAAAAAAAAAAAATGAGACATCAGTACCTAGAACATCACACAAACCTATAAAATTACACAAACAAATGCAAATTGATTCTCAATACACAGTTTTACACAGAAAATCATAATTTACAAAGATTTTAAAAATATATAAATTTAAACTGTACTTTATATAATAATTATCATGAAACTACCTAGTTATACTGTGGTGTAAGGTGCAGAAATGTATTAATAAAAAATATTCAAAGTTCAAGACCTCTCTCTTTCTTATGGGAAATGTACTCTTTGGTTTCACTGATTATCCTGAGCAAGTGCTTTTATTCAATTCATTAATTCATACTTTTGACCAAATTTTACATTCATAAATTTAGTAATCAAAAACCCAATTTTTTGTTGACTGAGATAAGGCTGTATGTAAACAGAATGAGAAAGTTATCAAGACTGTAAATTTGTGGTTATACTAAAATATGTGAGCTTTACAAAGTATTTATTTGATATGTTTATATTCGAATGCACCTCTACTTTGATTTTTATATTATTTTCTACCCTTAAAAAAAAAAAAGTATATATATATATATATATAGTAGTGTCTCTCATAGGATAAGAACTCTCAGTCTCATGAATATTTAAGAGACACTGACGATTCACTGATGTACTATAATGAGGCACAATAAAGATGAAAACAGCTCAAAAAAGCTTAAAATAAACCATTTTGTTTCCTGCAATTATAACATTGCCTTCTTTAATGTGCAACACATACACACCTGTTAAAATCTGTTTAGTGCTTCATTTGCCTTAAAAAACAAAGACCTTTAAAAAGACCTTTAGACATTTAAAACTCTAGTAAAGATGTAACTGAAAGGTGGTTACTGGTTGGATTTTGGCCTGTGATTTTCCTGCCACTACAGTAATTAATTAAAACCATTCAGTTCCAATCTCAATATGAATAAACTCACTCATATAAACGATAGAATAAAAGTTGAACATATATAAACAATTTTAACATGATATGTAATAATCACAATCAAGTACCGCTTCAATCAATTGACTATCTAATCAAAGCACAGAAAAGATTAATCTGACCTGAGTATGTGAGGTATAATCTTCATAAATAAATCTTTATTATTACACTGATAACGTAAACATCTGCCCTTTACTCTTTAATAAAGAAACATCATTTCTTTTTGTAATAAGGCTATATATCACAAAGACAAATAACACACCTGCCAATCACCACCAAAAATATTAAACCATCCTCCCTGCACACTTGCACCAGCCGAGTATCGACAACAAAAACAACAGCTTATTGTTCTTTGTTTCAAGTGAGTGGCTGAACTTGATAGATTAATAAATAAATAAATAAATAAAAGAGGACAGTAGAGGAATCCAAGGCAAAATGTGAGTGTAAACAGAAAACCTGCTCTCCAGAAGCGAGTTAGAGAAGTAATTATGCAAATCCCTCCGTTCCCAATTTGGCCAGTTCTTTCCTAGTGGCCTCGCTGCTGTCACTGCAAATTTTTGGGTGCTGCGTGATTTACGGCAGGCTGTTTTGTGCATGGCCAGTTTGCTGTGTGCCACCTGATGCCATGCCAACACAAATATGAGAGGAGAAACAATCTAAATCACACGGTCTATTTGAGATGGCAGAACAAGAAGCCTGATAGAAAAACATTTCGGGACCATAAAAATCGAGGAAGAGAGTTGTATTAATGCAGCTGTTCACTTAAAATAAAAATTCTGTCATAATTTACTCACCCTCATGTCATGAATTTCTTCTGTGGAACATAAAATATGATATTTAAGATGATATAGTCTCAGCGATTTTTTTTTTTTTTTTTTTTTTTGTCCAGACAATAGAAGTCAATGGATGGTCACCAAAAGTGTTACCAACAATCTTCAAAATATATTCTTTTGTGCTCCTCAGAAGAAAGAAAGTAATACAGGTTTGGAATGATTCATGATGACAGGATCTTCATTTTTGAGTGCCCCATCGCTTTAAAGTGGAAATGAAGCAGTCAGTCAAGTTACCAATATTTACTAAATGGCTTTCCACTCTAAAAACAAATTCAGTCCACTAAAGCGAAAGTGACAGCCAAGTATGGTAACCCATACTCTGACTTTTAACAAAAACAAAAGCTTCTGAAAGAGCTTAAGTGAACAGGAAATAAAATAATACAGACTTACAAACATGCCCAATTACATCTGGCCAAGTCCTTACAGTTGCAGTGGGTACATTATTTTTAGTGCTGCCTGTCAGTAGGTGTGAAAATTGTGTTTTGGGGCAGGAGGGCAACAGCGGCAGACTGGTTTGTCAAGGTCACTCTCTTGGTGAACCACTCTCTGAGTCCTGGGGCCTCTTTAGGGATCAAAAAAACTGGAACAGTAATTTCTCAAAGTAGCATTCCATATGACCCAAATTCATCTTTCTGCATTCCTCCACCCTGGTTTTGGGGTCTCTACTGATTTAAAACATAAGACTGCGTAATATGTGTAAGTGGTTTCAGTTGTGTGTCTAGAGTCTTGGTTGAGTGTTAACTAACGCTGAGGTTAATAAATGTATAACTGTATTTTAAAGCAAGGTACAGCAAAGTTTCCAAGTTTATTAAGCTGGAAGGTGAATGAGAAGTGAATGAAGTACTGCTTAAGCAGAAAGTTACAAAACTAACAAATCACTGAATGACAAGTCGACTGTTCGTTCATATAAGCCAGTGGTTCTCAAACTGGGGTACACACAGAAAATGAACAAATGAACAAAATGGTGAGTTTTGCCATTCATTTAACCTCTTAAACAAAAGTGTGCTTAAATATCATTATAATTATAAAAGAAAATAGATCAGAAACAGACCAGGAACTAATTTTATTGTTTTATTTTAAATGCCAGTTTGGTGCTAAGTTGAAAAAAACTGGGAAGCAAATGTTTACAGATTTATAGTCTATTTTGGTGGAAGCAAAGAGTACTACTCGCAGTGTCAAAAAAATGATCTAAATCACCAAGAGTTCTCCACTAGAGTTCTCTTAGGAGTCACCAAGCATACATTACTTTTCAGTAACTCATTATAATTTCACTTTGCAATTAAATAATATTACAGCACATCTCTCCTAGATGAGTGTTCTGACTCTCAGGATTGTGTTTATTTGTTGTCTTTTTGTTCCCATGTGTTTGTTTCAGGTGGTTCAGTTTAGTCCTGATTAGTCTCTAGTTTGTTCCCTTGGCCACGGTTTACGTCACTGATTACATTGCTTTAAAGAGATATCCAACACATTTCTTGCAGCAAATCATATTTAACCAGCCAGAATTACTGAAAAGAAAATATCACACAGCGATGAACGACATGACAACCAAAATCCCCATCAAACAGGATATTTAATCAATATTCATAAAATGGGATGATCACGTAGAGGACCAGAGGAAACCATCTGCAGCCCTCAAGGGCAAATCCGATGCTCTGAATGACAAGAGGAGATAAAAACATCTTTATGTTATATTCAGACTGAACAATGTGATAGCACTATAATATGCTACCTCCAGCACAGCCATTACGCAATTAAAGTTAGAAAAACCATTACATGACCTTCACAACCTGCGTGTGTGTGTAGTCGCTGATGTTCAGCATATACAACCAATAAACGTGATACAATGGGCCCCATCATACAGCCAGGCACGACGGAAGTGTTTTTTGCTACGAAGTGTGTTCAGGCGCATTTCTATTGGCAACTAAAACAACTGAGCCGATGACCAACAAAAACCTGGTCTAAAGTCAATGGCGCAGTATTTTTTTATTTTTTTATTTATTTTTATTTAAAGGGCCTGTTAGTAATATGCAACGCGCATACACTCTGCTTGTTACACACACAGGGACGTGCAGCAGCACACAAACATTTTTAAATATTAGCCTCAAAATAAAAGGATTCCTCTGTGAAAAAGCATTCAGTCTTTCCACTTGCAAATTCCGCCATGTAAATAGCATAGACACTGATTGGTTTATTGCATGTTACACCCAAAACACACTCATGACTCATTAAGGGTATACGAACCGAGCCTGAGCACGATTTTTGCAATATTTTGGACTTAAAATCCAGTGCTAATAGGGAACCTGCAAAAGATTAGTTGTGTTTATCTAGTTGTTGTTTTTCCATTAAGAATAATAACCCACCATTCAGGCAATTGCCGCCCCGAATTGGTGCTATTTTGAAAGAGAAAGTAAAATTTGCACTGACGCATGGGCATTTATAACAGTGCGTGTCTACTAGTGCGGACAGTTTTTTTCCATAGGAATTAATTGAAAACGCTCGCTCTGCTCCGCAACCTTATGAATGTCTGTGTGGCCGTGGGCATTTTACTTTCGCTTTCGAATTTAAAAGCAAGGTGCAAAAGAGGGAACCACTGCCCCCCACCCCCAATCCCAGTGATAACAGTATTACCGGTGCTGTCGATTAACCAGTGGAAAAATTTCCTCACCGTCGCAACCTTAACAAATATACTGGAATTCACTGAAAAGTCCAAGTAGTAATAAATATATTGATGACATTACGACAGCCCGGAGCGATCACCCTAGTCAAACGAACCGGGATTTGGGGGTCAAACATGCTCAAACACAGTTCAGTGTGCCTTCAGATTTTTTTAAAGTAGACATTTATGTGATTAAAGTCAAGTCGACGTTGACTAGTCCCGAGACCTTGCGTTTTTCCCCCATTCCACTGCCCGCGTCTTGCGTTTTTGGAAGAAAAAAGGCGTTCTGTGTGAACGAGCCCTTATTCTGAACTTCAAACTAAGACAACTATGACATGACGCTGCCCACAAATATTGCTCCTACATAACAGCTTATTTTTATCAGTTTTTATCAGCTTTGGGTCAATTGTATTTCTCACAGATTTCTGCTCGTTCTAGATCATATACAGATAAAGTAGCATTGTAAAGACTACATTTATATGAATGCATTAGTGAGATAGTGATTGTGTGTGAATTAATTCTCTACAAATAGTGAAGCTGTGGGTTTTAGTTACTAAGAAATATATGCTAGAACTTCTCAGTTTCTAAGCTATTTTATTGATAAATCACAGAACAGTGTTGACAATAAATTTTTACAATTTACTGCCTAAGAAATGTCTTATTTTTAATCAATAATTACAATTAGAATAATAAGACACTATATAGAGCTGTTACCAATCATTTGAAATCACTAACAACAAAATGTATCTTTACACTGCAGAGGTGGAACAGAAGTTGCATCTGAATCGGTACAATTACAAATGCATAAATTATGTTAAGATTAATGTTTTAAAAATAAAATTGTTTATTGAACATTTATATATAAAAAAAAAAAATCAGTATCACGTTTGCAATTGTGCTCATATTTGTGAAAACAGCCCTCTTTCTTGTGATACTGCTTAATTATATCATATGTTATAATATAAATATCAATATCTTATACAAGTACTTTTTTGCAATTATATCTTGAATTTTCTGGCATTTGTATTAATTTTGGTGACATTTTTTGACACAATTCCATGTTGATTTCTGACCTGGCACAACAGTAACAAAATAAATGAAATTAGAAATAAGTTATTGATTGCATTTAAAGCTGGAAGTTTTACATCCAATCACATTAATGATGTTAACAAAGAAATCAGACAATGCAACGGCAATTTAGCGATATCCCCGCAGTTGTGGTCTTGACTGGTCTTGAAATAAAATCCTGAGTCCTTTTAGTCTGAGACCGAGACAAGACCGAGATCAAATGCAGCTGCAGCCGCAGCCAAGACCAAGACAAGACCAAGGAAAAATGGTCTTAAGACCAGTCTCGAGTACTACAACACTAGTACAACCCATTTGGACCATGCGCGGACCATTTTTTCCATTGTTAAACTAACAAATGAGACACAAACACGCCCTAATTGCTTCAGACCATACGCTTAGATCGTTAAATTAGGGCCCAATATGTTAGTTCACTGCAGTGCTTTCAATTTACCTCCTACAAAAATGTACTTGTAAAACTGACCCATTTTAATGGCAATTTCAATAGGTAGGATTTTCAGGGATGGGGGCCTATGATTTTCACGAAGCAGAAAACATGGTGAGAAAACTGAATTTATGGTATAAAGTGGAATTTCACGGAATTCTGCAAATCGTGATATGCACTAGTGCCTGTGAATATTAATGTATAGAAAGACTACTATTGAAATAGGAAGTCTGCATGTCACAGTTTCATCTACTACACACTGACAAACATGCGTAACAGGGTTTATGGCGTTGCTCTCGTCTAAATTGCTAATATCACGCACTGCTTTTTAAAACTTGCTGTTTAGTTATTTATTAATAGGTTTTGGTATTGTATTTCTAGTTTATTAAGTTATTTTAAATGTATATAAAATGTTATATGTTAAATGTTATATTATATATTAAATGTTATATTAAATTATTTTTAACTTATTGTATGCATATTTGTATACTATATATTTTTTATGTAGCACGCTGCTGGACCTGAGTACATATTTCGTTCTCATGTGACAACATGTACAGAATGACAATAAAATACTTTGAACCTTGAAATGATGATGATGATGATGTAAGTTGTATGGAGAGGCAAAAACACTGGCTCAATTTTATATGTGTACAGATAAAGATGATTTTATAATAGCTCTGTTCTTCACTTTATACGGCACGCCTGTGGTGCGAATATAGTAAAGCTAAAATTAAAAAGCTTCAGGTGACATGATGCAATAAAAATTGTACTTAAGCTTCCAAGGTGGATAAGTACAAGTCAAATGCTTGTATATAATAATGTTACCCCTTCACAGGCTATGTTGAGAAATGATATGCATAATTTCATGTGTCAATTAATTGATTAAAAAAATTCAATTAAATTGGTTTTAAATGATTTTACATTAAGTTTGCATTTTTTAAATAATACTTTTGTTGTTTGTAAATATACGTTTGTATGTTTTTTTCATTTTCCTTTTTTTGATACAGAGCCATTGGTCTGAAATAAAGAATGAATTGAAATTAAATTTCGGAACAAATACAATAGATTTCATAGAGCTCTGACTTTACATCTTCAACCAAAAAGACGATGTGGCCAATATAAAACGGTAATGAAACTGGAAGTCAGACTGCTTTTAAAAGGATTATCCCAAAAAGGGCATCGAATCCTCTAGAGATGTGGAACGTGGACAGAGGAAAGATAGGGACAGCATCAGCAGGTTGGAACAAAAACAAAAGCTTAGTAAGAGTGATCCAAACAAACAGATTTTAGTGGAAAAAATCCCTGTAAATGCCTAAAATGGCAGAAAAACACATGGAACAAAAAAACATCTTAATGCAATCTTAATAACAAACCATTTCTGAAATGAATTTCATATGCTATTCCATAACTAGGTCAAATCCCCTGCATTCCTTCACCAGGGAACTAGGTTACAGGTTCCTGTGGCAATTTGAATATGTCCAATGGCACCTCAAATGGGTTTTATTGATGTCAATGAAAACACTAGAAGTCACAGGTGATCTGCAGGCTAAATATAGCAAAGACTAGCAGTGTTCATTAAGTATGGAGGAGATGAATGGATTGTATTAGCAAAGGGGAAATTGTCAGAAGGGAAAAATGTGTGAATATTACCAAAAATAGCGGTTCACAGTGTCTCTTATGTCTCTCAGAATCTATGTGCATTGCACAGGCTAAGTAAATCATTCTTTTTCTAGTGAAAAAGCTAAGCCTTTATGATTTTATAGACACAACGTTTTGTGGCTTTGGTGACTTTCTGCTCTATGGTGCAGAATAATGTTTAAAGCTGTGTGTCCTGTTCTGCGTGCTCATGCTGTGTGCACTGCTGTGCTTTACTAAGAGATGGCCAGAGCACTGACCATTAGCCGATTGATTTTCACTGATCCTCTGTAATCTCCTGCTTTAATCTCCATCTCTGGGGCTTTAGACACATAAACCAACACTTCACAGCATTGACCCCCATAAAGCCTCATGGAAACCTCAGCTGGTAACTGGTCTCCTTCTCTGTCATACATCGATCTTACTCAGGATGTACATGCAAATCATATATTATATATATATATATATATATATATATATATATACATATACACACATATATATATATAAATTATTTTTTATTTTTGGTATAATGCCAATATAAAAAATACTTTTATTTAATGACAGCAAAAGACACAAGTGTTGAAATTAGCATTTCTTTTCACTGTACTGAAAATTAATTTAAAAATGTGTAAATCCATTGACAAAGCTGTTAATATATGACACGAGCTAAATACCACTATTTTTTGTTCAAGTGGTCACATTAGCCAATTCTAATAATGCCAAAATCTCCAAATATTCATATATTTATCAGCCTGTCTGATATGTCACTAAAAATGACAAAATAATAATAATAAAAAAAAACCTTTACATTTTTAACATTTTAAAATATGACTGTAAATTATACAATAAGTATACAATACAATAAGACAAACGAACTCCTTTGATGTAAAATATTTACTTCCCCTGTTATTTAATATTTCAATAATTTAACATTTGTATGTTAACGGTTCTCTGATGTCGGTCAGTATTCACATGACTGATAAAATGTGTAATCTTTTTATAGTAACAGTTTTTAGCAATTAGGGGCAAAGCACCGTAGGTGCATAGGCACTTATTGTATCCGTTGACGTTCTTATTATTCTTCTGTTTCTTCATCTTCTTCCTCCACTCGAGTCTATGGCAGCCCATAGAACCGCTTGCGGGAAAGTTATGAAATTTGGCACAGATAAGAGGACAGTCTGAAATGTCACCATAGTAAATTTGGATTCTCTAGCTCAATCCCTCTAGCTCCACCACCTGTCCAAAGTTTCACTCACATTTATACTATTAACTTTTGAACCGTAATGGTTAAAAACAAAATTCTTTTTCCTCCGATTCCTTGGCTCAAGACGATTCAATTGCATGATGATATTTTCCGTCATGAAAATTTTTCCGCCATTTTGAATTTTCCAAAAAACCTACTTTTTCAAACTCCTAATAGACGGTTGCTCATATTTTCACAAAAATCGAACCACATCATTTTGGCCATCAGCTATTTTGAATTTTGTACTAAAATGCTGTATTTTATGAATGCATTAGTGTACCATTACGAAACTTGGTATGGGTCATCAGCACGATGCCCTGAATGAGCCTGAGAAGTTTCAAGCCAGCGGTGGTAAAATCAAATTTAAATGCTTTTAATTTTGGGTGTGGTCGACTTATTTTCACGAAAGGCATCTCCTTATACTCCTAAATCCTTGCCGAGTCCAACGATACTAAACAGGCTAGGTTTCGCCTTATGATTTGTGCAATGTGGTGATTTAGCGTTAAAACAACTTTCACCAATATATTGCAGCCGTTAGTCCAACCGTGACGAAACCACCGTAGGAAATTCATAAACACAGGTTGTTGGCTAAATGCTAATGGCCAAATGTCAAAATATTGATAGTAATTGGCAAAAAAATGCAAACAAAGTTGACCAAGGGTCATTTTTTATGTTCTCATTGATATAAATGTCTACAACTCCAAAATAAAATGAGATTTTTTCACCAAATTTGACACACACATGTATGGGCTCACTCTAAAGACAATGGTGGGATTGTGCCTCTTGGTGGTGCTATAATAGAACAAAACATGTAATTGCCACTAACTACAATACAGTATTATGATATAAAATGCTATACTTTACGAATGCATTGGTGTACCCTTACAAAACTCGGTATGTGCCATCGGCACCATGCCCTGAAGTTACTCAAAAGGTTGAGACAGCACCACCTTGTGGTCAAATGTTGTAATGAAATTTTTAAAAAATGAGAATAGCTTTTGATTAATTTAACCTATCATGAGATTGGCTTTAAATGGTTAGTTCACCCAAAAATGAAAATCCTGTCATTTATTACTCACCCTCACATCAGTAAGACCTTCGTTCATCTTCAGAACACAAATTAAGATCTTTTTTATGAAGTCTGAAAGGTTTCTGTCCCTCCACAGAGATCCAACTACCACTCCAAAGTCCAGAAAGGTAGGAGAAAAATCATTAAAGTACTCCATGTTCCGAAGATGAACGAAGGTTGTGGAATGACACAAGGGTGAGTAATAATAGACAGAATTTTCATTTTTGAGTGAACTAATCCTTTAAAAGTTTTTTTGGGTCATGCCGAGAACATCGATACCAATGTTGCCATAGTTGGCCAAGCTTGCTGTGCGCCTTTTTGATTTTCTTTAAAAACCTACTTTTTCGAACTCCTCCTAGACCGTCTGATTTTGACCAGATTCGAGCCAGATCACCTTCAGACCATGCCGGAAAAAATATTTCTAATGACTGTATTTATGATTTTTCAGCCAATTTGTCTAAAATCATCTTAAAATGTCATTACTTGCCATGTTGGCATGGCTTATCGTGCTCTTTGTGCACGATAGTTTGCTTGATTTTTGTGTTACAATTATTTCTTTACATTTGACATTTTGATGATTTCATTAATAATTTAATTATAATTAAACTTATGAACCCCCTGCAGTTCCCTCACAAACCTCCATATGAATAACTCCTTACTTTTTAAATCAAGACACACTCCAGTAAGAAAGACTTGCCAGCAGAGAGGAAAATTGAGGGGATAATCTCTCAATAATCTTCTCCATCTATTATAGCATCACATTAGTGTGATGAATAGCCTTCTAATTCAACTATCAATTTGAACACGGCATTATCTGACAGTGTCTCTGTTCTCACAGGTCTTTTTAACAGAAGAGCATCTAATGAGCAAAGAATCCTGAAAAAGAGAGTAAGACTCACAGCAGGTATGAATGCAGACTGATGCAAGTGAACAAATGCCTTGACTCAGACTAAAAATACCTACAAGTGTACTTTTTCAAATTTTCTGAAGTGATAAAAAACAAGTGATGAAAAACATGAGGGTAGAAGATGAGTTGAAGATTATGCTGGCATTATCTTGATCAATTAATAATTACTGTTAAGACTGCTAATGATTATACTGCACAGCACTCACTGTCATGGCAATGAGAGCCCAGCAACTGCCTCTGATATTTTTATACAGAATGGAAGTAGATTACTGGTTTTTAGTGCTATAAACTTAGCAAGGAGATGCTGCGTGTGGTAATACTCCCCGCACTCAACGAGCCTCTCTGATTCTCCAGTGACGATGTAAATGAGACTTACAAAAGGAAACTGGCTACGGAGATGCATGCGTCTCATAATATAATGTATAATACATAATACAGCCTACAATGAAACTACAGAACTCTCTGCATGACTTTTTTATAAAATGAGGCACCATTTCTACAAAGACTGTGATTTAATTAAATAAATATGAGCTGTGCATTTGTGGATTATATTCTTGCGAAGTTGGGGGCACCTTGATGTATTTTAAAAAACATAAGCCTATGACAACAAACTTACAAAAATTTTATCACTAGATACTACTAACAACTATCATGAACAAATCAAATATGTTTTTGTTAAATTATTCCTAGAAATGCAAGTAAAATTAGTGTTGGTAAGTATATAAAATAGTGTCAATCACCAGTTGGCTGGTAACATTTTTATGAATTTTAACAATGCAATATTGTGAGAACAAGAACGTGAACAAACATGAACAACACTTGGGACAGCTGATGGGCCAATGCTGCATCTTCAGTTTAAGTTTAAACAAAAGGAAACTCAATTCATTACTCGCTGTGTGGGAAGTTTTTTGTGCGCAAACATCCAAAGCACGCAGCCAGAAATCAGCAGCCTGATATTCCTGCTGCTTTTTAATGTTAATCAAACAACAAAAGACAAAAAAGAAAAAAAAAAATTACTTCAAGGGCTCCAGACTAACATCTGTGAGCAGTGGCACTGTTGCCACTAAGTTCTACAGATGGTGGCGCCAGCACCTAATTTGATAGGGGGGTTAATCATAAAGGTAATGTAATCATATTACTATAGTTTTGCATTTATAAGTGCAGTTACTAGTAATATTGTTTATTTATTGGAAATTTGATAGTAAAGCACTGAGCTTGAATTGAGAAGCAGATAAAAAAAAAATATTTTATCTAAAATTATTTAAAAACTTTTATTAACAACATTAACGTGCAAAAAACAAATTTTTATTGGAAAAATGGAAAATTCTACTCTTATTAAATGGGTAGTTCACCCAAAAATGAAAGTTTGATGTTTATCTGCTTACCCCCAGGGCATCCAAGATGTAGTGACTTTGTTTCTTCAGTAGAACACAAATGATGATTTTTAACTCCAACCGTTGCAGTCTGTCAGTCGTATAATGCATGTCAATGTTAACAAAATCTATGAGAGTAAAAAAAAAAAAAACTTGCACAGACAAATCCAAATTAAACCCTGCAGCTTGTGACAACACATTGATGTCCTAAGACATGAAACGATTGGTTTGTGTGAGAAACCGTACAGTATTTATATAATTTTTTACCTCTAATACACCACTATGTCCAACTGCCTTGAGCGCGCGCACAGCATCCGGTGCAAATACGTTCTCTTGTGCAAACTCATTCGGGAGTGGTGACTTTCCACGTATTCCCAACTTCTGATTCTGCTCACCTGAAGTTATGGTTGATTGCTCTTTGGCCGAATATCAACACACCCATTAACGTACTAAAGTTGTTGAGGGTCTGCAGCGATCATTTTTCCCCTGATGATTTTACATACCCAAGAGAGGATCACGTACGACTTAAACCATCAGCTGTGCCTATGGTTTTTAAACATCCAACTGAGTTATGTGAACAAGATTTTTGTATGTGCCCTTTTTATTTGTAAAGCTGCCCTTACGAAAAGTAACAAAATAAAATGAAATTTTGATGTAATAAAACCAAGTTTTTTAGTGGTGTACTTCCATTTGTATAACAACTGTTGTACTACAGGCACCATGTTTAAACTACGCCAGAGCGCATACACACCTCACGCACCGGATGCCGTGCGCACGCTCAAGGCAGTTGGACATAGTGATGTATTAGAGGTAAAAAAAAATTATATAAATACTGTTCGGTTTCTTGCACAAACCGATCATTTCATGCCTTAGGACATCAATGTGTTGTCACGAGCCGCAGGGTTTAATTTGGATTTGTCTGTGCAAGTCTTTTCTACTCTCATAGATTTTGTTACAATTGACATGCATTATACGACTGACAGACTGCAACGGTTGGAGTTAAAAATCATCATTTGTGTTCTACTGAAGAAACAAAGTCACCTACATCTTGGATGCCCTGGGGGTAAGCAGATAAACATAAAATTTTCATTTTTGGGTGAAATATCCCTGTAAATGTACCTTCTTGAACTGACCAAGCTTCAGTGATTAAAAAAAGGAGCGCTCTCTTACTTGCTTCCTGTTAATTTCAGTCATAATTTGAAGAAAAACTTTTGGTTTTTATGAGACTTTTTCTACTTTCCCATATATTAGGGAGTGGAAATGGCTAATGAGCCAATCCACTGCCATCTACTGGTTTTAATGGTAATTTCATGTATTTTTTGCCAAAAAGCATTTGTTTTCCTTCATCCTTCATCCTTCATCCCTTTTACAAATCACCTTAAAATGAAAGCTTTGAAGTGTTGAAAAAAAGTGTGAAGCACTTTAAAAAGTCCTTGAAAAGTTATTGAATTTCACTCTCAAAAGTTTGCACGAACCCTGAAATGCAACCATGGTTACAGTTAGCGATATTACATTAAAGGGGTGATGAACTGAGAAATCAAATTTTCTTTTGACATATAAGAGGTCATCACACTATAAGAATATTCTGCAAGTTTCGGAACTGAAAACTTCCTTGTTAGTCCAATAAAAGCTTTTATTGACACCAGACCCAGCAAACGACAGGTTTTTTCAAAGTGGGGATCTATGACGTCAAAAGGCAGAAAGCACCGCCTCTGCAGAAGAAGATCAACGCCTACTTCATCACTGCCTGTTTAGCCCCGCCCACCGATTCGCCTAAGTGACATAGGTCTAAGTGACATAGGCCTATGTGGTGCTAAACCAGATCGAGCTACCAAGCAATAAACATGCCGTTGAGGATTACAAAATATTGTGCCGTGCCTGGAGTAATGCGACAACATGTAAGTAACTGTGTTAATTCTAATGCCTGATCTGATATGTAATGATTCATGTACTGTTAGATGTTCTTTGTCTATGTGTCAGTAAATCAAACCCGTGACTAAACATCAACTTGCGTTGTTTCTCTTAGTAAGATGAAAATAATCTGTTATTTAATGGTGATTAAATTATATAAAAGAAAGCGATCAAAGAAAACTCCCTTTGCAATCATTGGAGCAGCGCGTGCTGAAGCTGTCAATCAAACAGCGTGAGTTTATCAGTGACTGACACACGCAAACTACCGTTTTATTCAACGAATCTCTTAGTTATATTATGTTTGAACTGTTATTGAAGATGAAAGCATTCGTTAGTATGCAGAAACTGAGTTGCAATGACGAGATCACTGCTTTCATGTGCTCGACATGTCTGTGATCGGCTACAATGTTCATCTCTGCAACCTTTCATGCCACAATCTAAATATAGTGGCATAAATCTAAATGCAATGCAACACTTTTCACGATTAGTTAACCTTGAGAGCTATAATAGTAAAAACGTGCTAAAAGAGAGAGTAATTTCAAATGGAGAGATGTTAGCCAATCACAGCAGGTGGCGTTTACACTGAAGTCTCACAGCAGACACACCCATTAAAACAGAGCATTCAAACCAGAGGGCTAAAATCAGGTTAGAAAAAATGTAAAAAATCTGTTTACAAGTAGGGGAAAACCATCTACATGTGACACACAAGTGTCGTTTACTCTGCTGCATACAATAGCACCAATATCACGTTCGCCGTGCACGTTTGTAATGACGTAAGATGAACACAAAAGCACCAGGGTTCAATAGAATCAATTTGAGTGTGAAACCAGAGCAACGCTGGGGGGTGTACCGGGAACAATCGCGCCCGGGCTCAGACCGCGGCAAACGAGCCCAGGGTGAAAGCCCCCTTAGTCGCACTAGCAGGAAAAAAAGGTCGCAAAATGCAACCATTTAGTTGCAGTCTGGAGCCCTGTACTTACTGCTCTATACTGTGTTACAAATTATTATGCAAGTGACGTATCAGTGGGATTTCAGTACAATAAACATTCAGATTTTAGTTTTTCAAATAAAGTGTTTGTTTGTTATATTTCTCTGTATCTTTTTAGATAACTGGTATCAATCTCAGACAGGTTTGTTAAATAGGTTGTCAGGCCTACTAAGGTAAATGGAAACCCTACTTAAAGATGTTGTTCCACATTATTAAGCAAGTCACAGTTCCCATCCAATATGGGGAGGAAGAAAGATTTTTCTGAAGATGAAAAGCATGAAATGGTGCAATGTTATGCAAAAGGCATTAAAACAACTTTAATTGTGTGAAAAATGAATGCAGATTATTGAACTATCGTAAGATTTGTAAGTGATTTAGAGCACAGCAGAACTCAGTCAGATAAAGGCTTAAAGTTTCTGTCAAACAATTGTATTAAAAGGACAGCTGTAAAGAAAAAAAGAAAAAGCCTCTGTTGAGCAGCAGGTATTTGAAGCTCCTGGTGTCTTTGGAGTCTCAAGAACCTCTCCATGCAGGCTGGAAAATTACATTTCAGCCACCCCTAACCAAACCTCACAAAGAGAAACTGTTACAGTGGGTGTAGAAATACATTTTCAAACAGTTTTATTGCTGTGGTGTTTTTTTCAGCATGGGATAGCGCATAGTGTGTTGTATTTCAGAAGGCATTATTCTTCTTTTTATACCAAAGCTGAAAATGGCCAGTTATAAACTCCACATATCTTGCAGAAGTCATTTCGACACCCTCAGAGACCCTAAAGGGACCTTCCATCTCATTTCCCAATATTCCAGCCCAAATCATCACCCGCCAGCTCCCTGCTGACATCGCAGTCTTGTTGGAAGATGATGGCCACTCATCAACCATCCAGAAATCCATCCATCTAGACCATCCATTGTAGTATACCATTCGTCAGTGAATAAAACTATTTAAAAATGAGTCTTTATTTATTTCCACACCCACTGTAAATGTTTCTCTTTGTGAGGTTTGGTTAGAGGTGGCTAAAATGCAACTTTACGCACAACTGCCAGCCAGCATGGAGAGCTTCTTGAGACTCCAGAGACACCAGGAGCTTCAAATACCTGTTTGCTGCTCAACACCAGCTTTTTTTATATATATATATATATATATATATATATATATATATATATATATATATATAGCTGTCCTTTTAATAATTTGAACTAATTTTTTGACAGAAACTTTCCTTAAAAGGAATAAAGGTATAGTTAATTGTTGGCCATTCTTAGAATTTTCAGTCTACATTATTGTCTTCTGTGAATCAAAATTATTCATTGTGTCATTGCATTCATGATCAGTGTCCTTATTTGCACATACAGCTTTCATTTGAAGAAGACATGATAAAATGTGTGCATACTGTGCATGATGCTGTTTCATGTTTGGAGCGGAAGAGTATATGAAATATATCCATAATAACTTGAAACATGCTTGCTCCAGTCTGGATATGAACTCGTTCCATACAGAAAATGTATATTATAAATTGCAAATCACAATTTGAAATCACACAACCAATACCTGTCCATTTAGCCAAAACATTCTCTAATCTTTAACCGAATCTGTGATATGTCTTGTGAGAAGATAGAAGAGGGGCTTTAACAAAGTGGCTCAAAGTACACTAACATGGCTTATGCACAACATAGTAATACATTTAATGATGGCTACATAATGCTCTTTCAAAACTTAATTTATTAGAAAACTTATCACACACTGTAATGTTCCAACCTCATTTTTCATGTATTATGTCTGTCCTAAAACTAAAGCTAATAAGGTCTGTCATTCTTCATCTAATTGTGTGTCTGCTAGACAAAGGTCATAGGAATAATTGGAAAATGTTTTCATTGCATTATTACTGGTGTTGTGAAACAAGGAAGCTTATCTGCACTTGCCCTAGAGCTGCCACAACACAAAGTTGACCATTTCACATTACAGATCCAAAAATAGGTTAACAAAAGCAAAAACACTCTCAGGGAGCCAAACAAACAAACAAACACAACAGCACACATTAACTAACTACACAGTTTAGATATAATTAAAGGGCTTGACTAAATTACTTCAATGTCCTCAGTGATTTAAAAAAAAAAAATAAAAAAAAAACAAGTTGATACATGTTGCACAGTCCAGGAACATGTAAATATGACACTGTCAAAACAGTAACAGCTGCTAGATATGAGGGTCAGAGAGAGAGAGAGAGAGAGAGAGAGAAAGAAAGAGAGAGAGAGAGAAAGAAAGAAAGAGAGAGAGAGAGAGAGAGAGAGAGAGAGAGAAAGAGAGAGAGAGAGAGAGAGAGAGAGAGAGAGAGAGAGATAACAAAAATGACTATATTTACATAATTATTAACTTATTTTATTCCAGCTAGTTGGAAATGAAACATTTCTTATCTTAATTTTTTTTTTCACTTTATGTACTAAAGGCCTAAAACAAAATTACTTAAACTTTAACCAAAATTAGAATAAAAATATAAAAAACTATAAAAATATTTCAATGATACTAAAAAACTGGACTGCACTCATGAACTAATTTAAAGAAGAACATCAATTTTTTTATTATTTTGGAGATCACAGCTTGAAAATGTACTAATATTTCCAAGTTTTCAGGGACTGTGGGAACCCTGGATTGGGGATTGGGGATAATACCACAAGTCTAGGGATGACACCATGATATTTTTTACATGCACCATGGTATTCTATGAACAAACAAACAAACACAACAGCACACATTAACTAACTACACAGTTTAGATATAATTAAAGGGCTTGACTAAATTACTTCAATGTCCTCAGTGATTTAAAAAAAATAAATAAAAAAAAAACAAGTTGATACATGTTGCACAGTCCAGGAACATGTAAATATGACATTGTCAAAACAGTAACACTGTGGGAACCCTGGATTGGGGATTGTGGATAATACCACAAGTCTAGGGATGACACCATGATATTTTTTACATGCACCATGGTATTCTATGAAGAGAGAGGGGAGAGATACCTTCCCATAACTTTTCATTATTACTTTTAATATCATTTTTCGAGGTTGTATTAAATTACATTACTTTTCAAGGATACATTTCCCAAGTTTTCCATTATCGTAGAAACAAAGTAGAGCAGATAGACAGCCGTGTATGTTTCATCTTATGTCAGTTTCTGTAATATACTCACAGGCGATGTAAGCAATGAGAGCGAGGGCGATCAGGATCTTCATCATTCTTCTGTTAATGACTGTGATCATCCAGCTCATCCGCATCATCCTCTAGCACACACGGCATTGAGCTCTTCCTTACCACCGCTGCATCTCTCTTTCTCATCTATTACACACTCATTTACCTTACATGAGACTCAAGCCTGATGCTTACAAATAAAATACAGGGGACACGCTTTAGTATTTAGTTGCCAAACTGAGTTATAACGGAGTTATGTGGTGAAATACTAAAGTTTATATATATATTTACATACACAGCAGCTGCACACAGCTAAATAGGCTAACTTACTCTCAAAACAGCTTCCGCGTCAAAACAATATATTTAAGTAGTCCAATGCGTGTATGTTCAAAGGGCATCCGGGTGAATCCAGTTTATCGCTTAAAGAAAGTAAAACGGCATTTTGGTTAACAGTTATTTCTCTTAGGTCAGTTAGCAATTTAGCGTCATGACTGTGGACCTGTAGCTAGAGATGCTAACTAACTACTGTAATATCATGCAATATAACGGGGTTCTGTTTAAATCCTCTGTCTAATCTAATGCTCACTTTTTATCGATAGTCTAATGTCATTTATCAAGAGTCCAGTGGTGTTTATATTTAGCGATAGAGCGATAAAGCTACTCCACATCAGATTCTCAGAGCAGAATAACATAAGCGATGCTTTCTGCTATCGTTTAACCATCCTGCCGCGATAGCAAGAAATTAAACCTCTTTTGGTTTCTGCTCAAATAGATCCATCGGTCTGACGAGCGCGTGTAAACATTTTTATATTTTATTTCTGGTATACTTGAATATAAAAACCCGCAGACTTTATCAGTATGCTTTCTTGTGCGTTGTCAAGGGCCATTAATCAAGCACAGATTTGTTCACCTTGAAAACAGTGACCCATTCATGAATAATATGAGTAGAGAGATGGTAAAAAAGTTCAGTGATTTTCCACGTTGACTCATACCCCCGTGGCCTGTGCTTCAAGGATTAGTTGACTTTCAAATCAAAATTACCCCAAGCTTTACTAACCCTCAAGCCATCCTAGACTTTCTTCTTTCTGATGAACACATTCAGAGAAATATTATAATAATAAAAAATAAAAATGATAAAAAAAAACCCTGACGCATCCGAGTTTAATAATGGCAGTGAGCGAGGATCAACAAGTATGAGCTGAAGAAAGTGCCTTCTGAAACGAAACGATGCGTTTGTGTAAAAAAAAAAAAAAAAAAAAAAAAAATTCAGACTGCTTTCCGTATTTTACTTACGAAGAAAGTGTAAAACTCTCGCAGTTCAAAACACTTAGGCTACGTCCTACGCCTTCCCTATTCAACTTAAAGTACTGAAAATAAAATTTAAGTTTTTTTAGCTTTTAGTATGAATATGTTAGCCTTAAGGTTATAAATAGGCTGGTGTGTTCCAAAACAATGACAAAATTCGCATTTAGTAGATATATTCAAAACGTACAGTCTCTCACTTCCGCTAAAATGGATCACGGATTTTAATGACATCACATCGCACTTCAGCTTCTGGTCAGCAGTGTTGCCAACAATTTTCAAAGGAAAGTAGAAAGCCTGCCCAAAAAGTCGCTAAATGTCGCTAGATGGCGTCATACGTAAATTAGCATATTTGTGACGTCATCACATCGTACTTGCATTCCGGTAACACTTCAGCATATGGGAACAGGTATTCACTATAAACTACAACTTTTGCCTCAGTCAACTCCTAATTTACTGCTTATTCATAGCCCTCCTAATGTTTTCTCTCCTAATGTGCTCACAAACTGTATTTTAGTATAATATAATATAGCCGAATGTCCAATACATCTGTTCTCTGTTCTAGAATCTGAAGTGTCCCGCCCCCTCCTACACTATCAACAGACACTGAAGCTGCGGCTGAAATCGGTCATTTGCTCACACATTTATAGTTTCTACATAGTGAAAGATACATAATGCACAATATAGAGAATAGGGAACGATTCAGACAATGTAAATATGCTTTCCATTGACGCGAATAAAGTCCGTTTTCGCGTTAGTGTCGTGTGAAATGCCGCATCGCGAGCTGCTCTGGTCCAGAGACATGGGAGCACAGAGCGGATCAAACCCACGGACCGCGAGTCGGCACAGACCACAAAAGGTATCAGACCGATTTGAATTCTGCACATAATGCTGTATTTTAAAGTGATATCGAGGGCATTAGGAGGAGAAACGGTTAGAGATTAGAAGGAAACTGAAGTTTTACCGAGTTTAACGGCTCTGGCCGAGCTATAAACTGGACGCTATTTTTAAAAAGGGGTGGGGCTGTTCGATATGTCCCGCCCTGTCTTCCTGTTTCAGTTGAAATTACTTCAACACATTGAATAATGCTGCGTGTTCCAAGACACTTCAACGGGCCTTTAACTGATGTGATGCCAGTTTACACTTTCTTTGTAACTTGAATATGGAAGGCGGTCTGGTGGAAGCTATTTTACTTCAAAACTTGTTAAATATAGATTTTCTTTTTTTTTTTTTTCATTTATTTTAACACAAACACATCGCTTCGCTTCAGAAGGCCTTTATTAACCCCCCGGAATATGTTTGTGATGGATGGATGTGGATGGAGACACTTTCTTCAGCTCATACTCGTTGATCCCGCTAACTGCCATTATAAACCTCGGATGCGTCAGGATATTTATTAATATTTCTCAGATTGTGTTCATCAGAAAGAAGAAAGTCATATACACCTAGGCTTGAGGTTGAGTAAAGCTTAGGCTAATTTTCATTTGAAAGTCAACTAATCCTTTCATTTCACTATTTCTCCTAGCCTGTATGCTTTTTCTTGGTCTTTATACTAAAAACGGCACAAAGTTTACTCAATAAGGAGTGATGCTTTTTATCAAGGCAATTTATTGCATAATAGTTAAGGCAGTTCTCAACTGGAAACTTTAGTTGCAGGATCCAGATTTTAGATTGGAAATCAAATGACCCCACACTGTGCCAAAATTGGCTGTACAAAAATGTCTTTAAAATCACACACTGACATTTATTGAAATTACCATGACCAGGCTATTAAACAAAAATATGGAAAATAACTGAAAACAAAAAACATTATAGTATCAGGTGGACACACCTTAACCACAATATTTGTATTTGCATCAGAATAGACCTGGAACTGATTTTATATATAAATTGCACAGAGGCAACCATTACATTTTCAATCAATCGCTTTGGCTCATTTCTTGAAAGAGATTTTTTTTCTTTCTCTTTCTTTCTTTCTTTCTTTCTTTCTTTCTTTCTTTCTTTCTTTCTTTCTTTCTTTCTTTCTTTCTTTCTTTCTTTCTTTCTTTTTATCTTTCTTTTTATCTCAAAACAGTAAGTTGAGATCTCTGAGTTTCTTGTTTACATAAGATTTGAATGTCTTATTGATTTATGAAAATTGCATAATGTTTCTGCAGTGTGCAAAAGACTAAGTACAATTGTCTTTAACTAAAAGCACACGTAGGAAAACTTAAGAGCTAGAATAATTTACAACCACATAAAGCAAATAAGACATGGGACACTGAACACTCAACTGAGGAATTAAATACAAGGGAGCTCTAATGAACTGAACAAAACAGATGCGTAATTCATTTGCAGCTCTGGAAACTAACAAGCACAGGGAACACGGGCAAACCCCGTCATCACGCAGTGGGGTCAGAAATTAACAGGGTCTTGAGGCAAAAATCCACCAAATTTAATCAAAATGCTTCCAAAAACCAAGATATGGCGCAAAAAAAGTCTCAGTATAAGTTTTTGCTTTTTATGTTTATAAGCAATATCACAAGCAAAAGTGCTGTTTTCCCGGATACCAATTTTTTATATACGTTTGCAAATGTGATATTGATTTTATATAACAATTCAATAAACAAATTATAGCCTATTAGGTGACTTACATTTTAGACACACTATTGTCAATATTGTTTGTTCCTCTATTTAGTTCCAAACATTAGAGCCATTGAGCATCTCAGAGCAACACAGTTTCAGTTTCGTTACTGAATGAATCCGCGTTTTTTTGAATGAAGCTTTACTCACTACCCGCGATCTGCAAATCCAGCACAGAATTGAGACTTGTTTACAAAGTATTCATTACCGAAATCCTGGGAACAAACAAACATACATGCACAACTCTGTTGCTGCCCCAGAAAAACAAACTTCATCCACTGTTCCCTTGACGCTGGGTTCTTTGGGAAGCTGAAAAAGGTAATCTTTCCCTCACAACCAAAAACACACTCCTTCTGTGACAGGAGTTGCGTCTCATTTCGGAGGCTGCATCCTTCGGAGATCACATGTGAAGGCTGAATACTTCATCAAGGATGTCATATTTAAGAAAAGTAACTTAGTTGACTGATATTCATTGTGAGGCGTAAAATACTGTAATTTCTTTCTTACGCTGCAATCTAACGCTTATTTTTCTTATTTATGCAGCGTTCAGAGGGTGCAGCCCCTGAATTGGGACACAGCCATTGTTGAAAAATCTCTTGGCTTCCATATCCCAAATGAAGCGCGTTGATTGGGCATGCTCTTGCTCTTGTTCTGGGTGATGTGTGTGTGTGCGCCTATCAAAGAGAAGTGCCCATACAAGGAATTCCGCTCTCTTTTGACTTCATACAGGCCATGCTAAAAAAAAAAATTCAGAAACCTGTATTTGGGACAGAAATACTCCGTCATACATTCAAATCGTGTTTTGAAACTTTGGCCATGTTTAGCATGAGAATGCAACTCTTTAACGGTGTAAATAAGTCAGAATGCATGAAATAGTATTACACCCCCCTTTTAAGACAATGATGTGCCGCCACCTATTAGTGGTTTTAATATCATTTCATTTTAGCTGAGGGACTGAGGAATGAAGATTGAATGCTGTTTTTGTTTACATGCATCTGCATGATTGTAACAGTACTTCTGGGGGGTATTCCAGAAAGCAGGTTATGTGACGTACCTGGGCATTTTTAAGAGTAAGTAAGCGGATAACCTAAACTTTCTGTTCCAAAAGGTAACTTTCAGGGTGAGTAGCCATAGCAACTTACGCTATCAACATAACCTGCTCCAGGGTTAGTTTGCTTAAGACTTATTCAGATGCATGTTATATAATTAATATACAGGTGCTGGTCATATAATTAGAATATAATCAAAAAGTTGATTTATTTCACTAATTCTATTCAAAAAGTGAAACTTGTATATTATATTCATTCATTATACACAGACTGATATATTTCAAATGTTTATTTCTTTTAATTTTGATGATTATAACTGACAACTAAGGAAAATCCCAAATTCAGTATCTCAGAAAATTAGATTACTTAAGACCAATACAAAGAAAGGATTTTTAGAAATCTTGGCCAACTGAAAAGTATGAACATGAAAATTATGAGCATGTACAGCACTCAATACTTAGTTGGGGCTCCTTTTGCCTGAATTACTGCAGTGCGGTGTGGCATGGAGTCGATCAGTCTGTGGCACTGCTCAGGTGTTATAAGAGCCCAGGATGCTCTGATAGTGGCCTTCAGCTCTTCTGCATTGTTGCATCTTCCTCTTCACAATACTCCATAGATTTTCTATGGGGTTAAGGTCATAACATAACATCAGCACTGTGTGACTATGTGTATTTAGTGTGTATTAGCGTTACCTGTAGATTTCAATTTCTGTAGCCACTCCGCAGTCCGAAGTCTTTTGCTTTTGACTACAGGTGAATCTCCACTTGTCGCTGATGATCATTTGGATCTTTCTGGATTACAATCTGCCATCAAAATGATAGGTTTAATTATTCAGCTGCTGTGAGAAAAGGCTATAAATGGTCTGCCACCTGCAGCATTCTCACATGCCGTATAGCCTACTAGCTGGGACTCCTTCTTTCTGTTTACAGATGTGACGTAATGACGCAAAGACGAATGGCTGCATGCTCGAATTTCCCACGGAAACCCACCAGTTCCAATTTTATTATAAAACATTATTACAAGCTTACCGTTGTGAATCAGGCTAAGGTAAGGAGATAGTTTTGAACACTGGCAGGTTATGTACTTGCTCAAAAATCGATTCCAGCTCATTATTGGCCGGATCCCGTGTCAGCAGCACATGCATGCGTCGTACTGCTCACGAGTTTAGCTTTGACAAATACTGCTGTTCGGACATAAACAACAACTACCTTTCTGGATGTCAAATGGTGAAATGACGTTGCTGCCTATGTGTGGATCAGATACCCTTGGATTTCATCAAAAATAGCACAAATGTATTTAAAAGTGTGATTGACCAATAGACTGGCTATGCCTATGCGGGAAACACTGCAGAACAGGGAAAACAGAACTGTTACAGTATGCCCCCCTCCTGGAAGGCTAATAGACAGACAGACAGACGATAAAATCTTCAGAGATAATTTCTCACATGTGCAGAGTGCGGAACAGAGTATAAGCTCTCCAAAGCTCAATATTATGAAATATTACCAATCTGTGTTTGACATTTAGAAATCAATAAATCAGTGTTTGCTTAATTTTGATTGCAAGTAATGTTGCTGTATCACCTTAGGACAATGATTCATTCTGCACCTTTTGCCCCTAAGGTGCTATGCTGTGCTCATAATAGTTATAACAATTGACTGGTTAAAATGATTATAGGTGAAAAGGTTCTGAAAACTGAATCCCAAGCAGTAAAATGATAGACTGGCACTGAAACAAATTATAAATAACCATGTTTATGCTGTATTCTCAGAAATCCATGGACACACAGTATGACTAATTAAGAGCTTATGAATGATGAAATTCATTTGTGCATTGGTTAATCTTAGTTTAGTTAAGCACTTTAAATCATATTAAATTAATTACGCACAGTTTCTCTAGCTGCTGGAAAACCTTTGAACATCAAATATCCTGGTGTTTTTTACTAATGCATAGTCAAAAACATGCTGTTTTCCAGTGCTGGGGTGTTTTTATGACCTCTGATGGGTAGATGGAGAATGCAGGTGAGTGGATGGATATGCACTTTGGAACAGTCACTTAGCTGGAGTGTCTTTGTAGGTGAAGGATCCACGGGGAACAAGAAATGGGGAACGGAGAACAGACGATGGAAGACGAATGGAAGAGGATGAGGGAATCTCAGGTGAGTAACAGGTAAGGAGTCCATGTATGAGATTCGTAGTGCATTCCATAGATGAGACCAGACAATGTACTGAAGTGAACATGGGACTTAAGTAGTGGTGTGCTGATGAGTGGATGGCTTGCAGGTGCAGGTGATTAGTGACTGAGTGCAGGTGAGGAACCAGAGGGATGCTGGGAAATGGAGTCCAGGGAAAGTGAGACAGATGGTGACTGTGACAACTTGTTTATTTAAACATTTACTTGCACTCCTTTTTGAAGTGTTTATCCCTGAGGAGTATCTCCTGAATTATTCTTTCTGATTTAATACTAAAACATACATCTAAAACCTGTGTTGCGTAATATATGTCATCTTACTGAGTTGTTGAGTTTTGTTTTCCAATACAAAATATCTAAACATACTTAAATCAAGACAATGTGAGAAGAACTTGAGAAGCAAAATTAATTTAAGTGAGATTCTTGCTTTTTTTTTTTACCCTGATATTTTACTTTTTTGTTTTATTTGGAATAAGCAATGCTATTTCATGCATTCTGACTTATTTGCACTATTAAAGAGTTGCATTCTCATGCTAAACATGGCCAAAGTTTCAAAACACAAGTTGGATGTATGACGGAGTATTTCTGTGCCAAATACACTACTTCTGGTTTCGGAGAGTTTTTTTCGAGTATGGCCTGTATGACGTCAAAAGAGAGTGGAATTCCTTGTATAGGCACTTCTCCCTGATAAGCGTGCACAAACATATCACCCAGAACAAGAGCACGCCCATCAATGCGTTTCGTTCGGGATACGGAAGCAGAGAGATTTTTCAACAATGGCTGTGTCCCAATTCAAGGCGCTGCACCTTTTGAAGGCTGCATAAATCATCGAGGCAGTCTCATTTAAGAAAAATAAGCGTTGGATTGCAATGTAAGAAAGAAATTACAGTATTTTTCACCTCACAATGAATATCAGTCAATTTTATTATACATTTATACAATGTAAGAAAGAAATTACAGTATTTTTCACCTCACAATGAATATCAGTCAATTTTATTACGGTTACTTTTCTTAAATATGACATCCTTGATGAAGATTTCAGCCTTCAAATGCAATCTCCGAAGGACGCAGCCTCCGAAATGAGATGCGGCTCCTGTCACCGAAGGAGTGTGTTTTTGGTTGTGAGGGAAAGATTACTTTTTTCAAGCTTCCCAAAGAACCCAGCGTCAAGGGAACAGTGGATGAAGTTTGTTTTTCCGGGGCAGCAACAGAGTTGTGCATGTATGTTTGTTTGTTCCCAGGATTTCGGTGATGAATACTTTGTAAACAAGTCCCATTTCGGCGCTGGATTTGCAGATCGCGGGTGGTAAGTAAAGCTGCATCAGATGTCTGTGTTTTGTTGGCAATCGGTGCGCAAGTGCATAAAATGTAAACAACACAAACGTTTTTGTTCCCTTTGTATTAATAATGATGTTGCAGCTAGTAGACGATCTCTACGCAAAAGCAGCGCACTCGTGACTCTTTAGCTCTGCCCACGGCACTGACATCAGACACGTCTCCAGGAACTCTGCTTTTTTCGGAAAGACTCGGTTTAGCGTATCTATTTTTTATAAATATAATAAAACTAAAGACTTTTCGGAGATATGAAGGATGCATTGTTACTCTAGATGTACTCAAGATTAACATGAGATTGGCAGAAACTGTGTGTGATACCCCCTGCCTCGCGTTTTATGCTATCTGCTTGCAGATTTGGATTTGTTTGATGTGGATTTTAATAAACGACTGCATATGGATTCTAACTCAGCTTCCGCTTCGTTACATAATACTTCACCACAGATGAATCCAGCAGAAGTGTCTAATTTACAGTTGGCATTTGCTTACCAAAGCAACATCCTCAAGGGATACCAAGAACAGCTGTGCAAACTCTAAGCTGCTAACGAATACCTCACGCAGTATCTCCGATCGCTACCACCAACTGTGCCCAAGAAGGTAAGCTTTGCTTTACCCGATAAATATGATGGTTCAGCAGAAATGTAAAGGATTTTTCTGGCAAGAAGAAATCTTTTTAAAACACCAAGGGGATGATTTTGAGTCTAATGAGAAAAAATTTGCTTTTCTGGTAAAGTGATTGATTAGGCCGCAGCTTTTTGGGAAGCAGACAGTTTGTTTCAAAAGTCATATGTATATATTTCGTTTAAAAACTCAGAGATGCATTTGAATATCCAGCGGGAGGCAAGGATATCTGGCTATCTGTTCACGACCCAGTCATCTCTTGGCATGGTGAGATTACGCAGTGGTCACAGTTCTGCTATACGCACTGTCTAAGCACCATAGTTACTAAGCCTTGTTTAAACACAAGTATTGAAAGTCCTGATTCCAAATAAGTCACCATTACATCGTGTTACCAAGAATATCAAGAAGTCTTCAGCAAGACTAAAGCGACCCTTCTTCCACCTGCCCAGTGCGATGCCTCCCAAAAGTAAGCTCTATCCCCTATCACACCCAGGAACTCAGGCAATGGAAGAATACATAGAAGAAGCTCTCATTTCTGGTTTCATTCGTCCATCTACTTCCCCAGCGGCTGCAAGCTTCTTCTTTGTGGAAAAGAAGGATGGAGGACTTCGGCCTTGCATTGACTACAGAGGTTTAAACAATGTCACAGTTTAATTCTGTTATCCATTACCATTAGTACCTGCTGCCCTAGAACAACTCAGAGAGGCAACAATTTACACCAAGTTAGACCTCAGGAGCACCTACAACCTCATCAGAATCAGAGAAGGTGATGAGTGGAAAACAGCATTTCTGACGACTAGGGGCCACTATGAATACCAGGTCATACCGTATGGGGTAGACAAGGCACCGGCAGTCTTTCAGTCTTTCAGTCTTTCATCAATGAGATCTTCAGAGACATCCTGAACAAGTACGTAGTTGCATACATTGATGATATCCTTATCTACTCCAACTCTGAAAGTAAACACAAGGATCATGTCAAGACTTTGCTGTCCAGACTGCTAGAGAATCAATTTTATGTAAAAGCTGAGAAGTGTGAATTCCATGTCAAGCGAACCTCATTCCTGGGATATAACTTCAGCCATCAAGGTGAAGAAATGGACAATTCCAAGATTACAGCAGTCACTGAATGGCCTAACCAACCACAGTCAAGGAACTTCAGCGCTTCTTAGGATTTGCTAACTTCTATCGATGCTTTATTCTTAATTATAGCATTACAGCTGCACCACTGACATCGCTGCTTCATGACAGCACCCATCCTCTAACATCCAGATCCCAACCTGCCGCTTGTCATAGAAGTCGACGCTTCAGACAGTGGAATTGGTGCAGTGCTCTCTCAATGCCACAGACAGCCAGGCAAGCTCTATCCATGTGTATATTTCTTAAGAAAACTCACTGACGCAGAATACAACTATGATGTCGGCAATAAAGAACTTCTATCTATGAAAGCCGCAATAGAAGAATGGAGACACTGGCTGGAGGGTTTCACTCACCCATTCCAGGTAATCACGGATCATAAGAATCTTAAGTACATCAAGAGTGCCAAGAGACTAAACCCTCGTCAAGCACGCTGGTCACTTTTCCTCACAAGATTACAATTCACCATAACTTACCGACCTGGCAGTAAAAACAGCAAGGCCGATGCACTATCCAGGTGAGATGTTCATCCCCAAACAGAATCCATGCCAGAATCTACCCTGCCCTCATCATTTATCATTGGATTTGATGGAAATTCAAAGAAAGAAACAGAATGAATCAACACCACAAGGTTGTCCCCCCGACAAGAACTATGTTCCTGTAAATCTTCGTATAAGAGTCATGAAATGAGTCCATACATCACTCTGCTCAGGTCATCCAGGTATCTCAAGAACACTCCATTTCACACAAAATTCATTCTGGTGGCCTTCAATGATTAAAGACGTGGCTAACTATGTCAAGTCCTGCTCAGTCTGTGCCCAGTCCAAAACACCAAAGAATTACCCTCTGGTTTGCTACAACCTTTGCCTATTCCCCAATGCCCTTGGTCACTCCTTTCAATAGACTTTGTCACAGATCTACCTACATCAAATTAATTCACAACAATTCTAGTTATCATTGATCACTTCTTAAAGGCCTGCTGTCTAATACCTATGAAAGGCCTCCCCATTGCCATGGAATCCGCTTAAGAGCTGTTCCAACATGTTTTCAGAGTTTATGGCATACCTGAAGATATTGTTTCAGATAGAGGAACACAATTCACGTCACAAGTATGGAAGCCCTTCTGCAGACAGCTGGACATCAATGTCAGCTTAACCTCAGGATATCATCCTCAATCCAATGGTCAAGTGGAGAGATTGAATCAAGAGATTGGCAGGTATCTATGGTCGTACTGTGGTCATGAACAGCATTGCTGGTCAGAGTTTCTACCATGGGCAGGGTACGCGCAGAACTCTTTAAGACATTCATCAACTGGTCTCACCCTATTTCAATGCGTGCTTGGATACGAATCCCCTATGTTCCCGTGGTCAGGAGAACCATCTATGGTACCTGCAGTCGACAGCTGAATTCGTCGTAGTGAGAGGGTGTGGGACAGTGCTCATGTACGTCTGCAAAGGGCTGTCAGGAACCAGGAGATTCAGGCCAATAGGCGATGTCACCCACATCCTCCCTACCAACCTGGACAAAGGGTCTGGCTCTCCACACGGGACCTCAAGTTGCGGCTACCAAGCAGGAAGCTCAGCTCAAGGAATGTAGGCCCATTTACAATCATAAGACAGATAAATTAGGTCACATACCAGTTGGAGCTTCCATCTAATTATCGTGTCTCTCCCTCCTTCCATGTTTCCCTCCTCAAACCGGTCCACGCAGGTGCTGACCCCAACATCGAGAGCCAGGAGCCACCTCCACCACTGGACATTGATGGATCTCCTGCATATGCAGTAAAGGAGTTGTTGGACTCCAGACGGAGAGGAGCCAGACCCGATCGTCCAGCAACATGACCACGGGGACATCCTCATTGAGCACAAAAACAACAACTAGACAATACGAATAGAGCAAATAAATGAGACAGCAGGGCAAACACTGATGCTGAAAAAAAAGGGGGAAAAAGTCATTGTAATTTAAGGTGCTGTCACATGTCCGTCTGTTTTTGCACCATGTTCTGTTTGTAATATGTCCTCCTTTGTTTAGTTTTCCCGCCATTAGTTTGTTGTCATGGTTTCTGATTTGATTAGTGTCCTTGTTTCAGGTGTCTTGTTTATTAGCTCATTAGTTCCTGTATAAGTACTCCTTGGTTTGTTCACTCTTTGTCCTGTCACTGTTGTATTTTGGATGTGTTTACCTGCCTTTTTGAGTTATTATTAAACCTTTGAGTTCTTTTGGAAACCTGCTTCTCCTGCCTTCTTCCTCCTGTGGTCACACACCGTTACAGGTGCCATACATCAGTGTTAGAAAATATTGTTCTGTCTAAAAGCACAACAGGAACAAACTAAGAAAGGCATCCTGACAGTTTAGAAAGTATATGCTGTTTTCTAATACACTCTCACAAACACACATGCTTGCTCATAATGAGCGCTGTTTTTGACACAATTGTGATTCAATCTTTTAAATCCACAGTGAAAAGCAACTCAGCAGAATGGCAGTGTGACTAAAAGACTTTTACAAAGAATGAACTGAAAGGCTTGTTTGTCCTCCATCTCGCCAAATTTCTGATGTTGAAAGAAAATGGAGGAATTACTGAGAAATGAATGAATGCTTTAACATGCAAGCATGCATGTGTTTGTGTGAAAGCAGGAGTAGAGGTGATAGTGTGTGCACGTCAGACATTATGGAAACAAATGGACCGCAATGTTTTGATATTTCTTAGCAGTACAGGTATGTTGGTGTCACTATGTTTGTGAATCTCTTTTGACGTTTTTGACCCACACTTGCCTCTGGTTGTGACAAAACCAGCACTGTAATCTCTAACTCTCAAAATACTTAATTGGTTTGAGTAGGACAAACTTAAATCGAACAAATTTGTTTAGTTAAATGAACCGTTATGAGTATTTAGAACTTTCTATTTCTTTTCAGTTCAGAGCACTGACATCTTTCAAGTAAACTGAACTATTTCATCATTTTGAATTTGTATGAACTAATTTCTTTTAATTTAGACTAACTTTTAACTGAAACTGGGCTGGAATTTCTATTTCCCAGCATGCTTTGCCCATGGCACTTGAAAGGGAGAGTAAATGCTAAAATTAAGTGTTATATAATGTTTTTTTTGTTTGTTTGTTTGTGTTGTTTAAGATTAATGGTAAGGGAGATTTAGTAGTGACTAATGTTTTGTTATGCTAATTTAAAAGAGTTTCTGTTAATGTAGAGTTACCATCATAGTGACAAGTGGCGCATGCGGCTTGGGTTGAGAGCAAGTAAGTTACATGTTTCAAGTTGCTGTACTCATTCAGTAAGTGCTATACAATGCTATTGTTAACATTTTAGCAAATTAGCAAGTTAGAATTTTTTTTATTAGGGTTTACAGTAAAGTAAATAACTCATTTGATTTGCAAAAACTCAAAATAAAAGTTAATTAAATATTTTATGTTAATTGCTATCAAAAATGAGTTGGCTAACTCAGTACTTCAAGTTAGGAGCAATTAACACGCATGAATACTACAAACTCAAAACTTGATAGTTCTGCTTACTTAGGAACATCATAACTCAAACAAATTGATATAACTGATTACCTCAAATTTTTTGGTAAAAAAATTTGGGTTTACAGTGAATCTGTACCAGTTTGATTAAAAAATGCTCTGACCTGCATCTTGTCCTAAGCTGCTTTATTAGAAATTAGTTTGGTATAAAACATTTTTTGGGAAAAAACAGTTAATATTAAGAAACCTTTTAAATTACAGCTACAATTATAAATGGTGGATCCTTTTTATCAACATAAATTTTGGAGAATCCGTTAGAAACTTTTATTTTACAGTCTTGTTCCGTGTTTACATATTATGTACTTATTATAGTAATTACTGGATAATAACTATGTACTAACCCTGAACCTACCCCTAAACTTAACCTTAACTCATGTTGTTACCATATATCACTGGATACTTAAGAACACTGTAAGTACATGTAAGTGCATGTATATACTGCAAATTAAAGTGCAACTGAGAATATTTATTTATTTGAAATAGAAATATTCATTTCCAACATCCGGTGAAATGTCTTTACATTCTTTTTTATCAATTGATTGCAACTTTGGTTAATTTTTCTCTCAAAAACATTAATATTTCATAGTGATTATCATAAACACATTCATATAAACACAGAATTCCATAACAGTATCAAGGATCATTGTACATTAATCATCAGTAACACTCAATAACTAGCGATGAAATAGATGACACTTTACAAATGATAAACACTGAAAAATATGTAATGCACATGTTGTTGATGAAAAAACTGTCAAGCTTACACAGGTTCAACCTTATTTAATTGATTTTTTATTCGGGTGTGAGTCAATCTGTGCGTCAATACTGTACTAAGCATGCCACTGTAACCTGCCACTGTCATTTTCTCAGATAATTATATATGATACTCATATTTCTGTTAAATCTGCATTCTTTCAGACCTATCAATCAAATTTACTTCTATGATGTAGTAACACTCTACTGCACAACATTATCCTGAAGCAACACAAAATCATTATGAGTTATATTGTTTAGAAGTAGATATGATGTTTTGATTGGTGATTGCGTAGGAGGAAAACTGTTGTCACCATGTGACGAGAATTGAAGTAGGAACTGTTTTGCATTATCATAGAATGTCTATAGAGTTTCACATTAAAATGATTAAATAAACATCTTTAAAAGCTTATACATTTATACATAAAATTATACATACAAAATTTTGTTGCATCAGGAAAATATTTATTTTGCTCCATATAAGATATGACATTACATTATAATTTGTGATATCAGTAAAATGTCCAAAGAGGAATGAGATGTGGCAGGGGAGGAAAAAGGGCATTCACTGGTATCAGCAATTTCTTTATATTTGTCAAACATTCATCCTCCTTTTACTTAGCCTCATTTTGTTTACTATATACATATACTGCAAACTGTATTGGTATGGTTCAACTTTTGTTTTTTAAATCTGTGGCTTTATGTGAATCAGCTCCGGAGAATGCTATAAAAGTCTGTATAAAAGGATGGAAAAGAAAGGAAGAAAAGCTTGTCCTTCAGACAGCATTTGAGGGGCATTTGAGGCTATACAGAGTTTATAAACCGCCCACGCATGAGATTCATATCAGGTCAGGCTGAAAATTTTACATTTGGAAATTCTAATGAAAATTGTAGCCAGAAGGTAAACATTGCTTGTATTAATATTAGACATGGATCAAGTAAATGTGTAGGCGATTGCACAAAAGGAATAGTAGATATTTCTAAAAGGTTGATATGAAGTACTAATTTATAAAGACAGTGATATAAAGGCAGTGCGAAGTGATCATGAATCAATTTATTTTTAACACTTATTATATTCTGGTGAATTGGTTCCTTTCAGATGGTTAATTCCTTACAGTTTTAATATCTGTTTTTGACAAACACTCACACATAGCATTTAAGGTATATATATATATATATACACTCTAAAAAAGCTTGGGTTATTTTTTTCTACCCAAGTCCTGGGTCGAGCCTTTTGGGTCTTATTTGGGGGGTTATTTTTTCCAGTGTTTGCATAGTTTTTGTGTTACCCAGCTCCTGGGTCATACTAGACACTTCCAGGCAAGTTGAAGCTAAACTCTGCTGGACAGTGGCCCTCCGTGACCGAGTTTGGACACCCCTGGGATAGATCATTTGAAATTGTTCCTACTAAACTTTGTAAATAAAACATAATTTTGAGAGCCCTGGCATGCTCTCCCTTTGAGCCTCTTCAGTCGGCTCGCTTGAATGTGCTTAAGACAGCGTTTTTGCTTACGTTCAATTCTGTTAAGCGAGTGCGATACGTCCACTCTCTGTCTAAGGGCTTTGCAGGACACATTTCTAGGTGTTACAAGACTGCTAGCTTAAGGTAAGTCAGTTGTTTATACTTGCTTCTTGAGTTAGTCTGCTATTGCATAGGTTCTTCATCACTGCTTTGTGCATTGAGCTGGGACTGATGAAAAACCCTGCCTAGCTCTTTGGGGTTGTGGGATTCTACCAGGTCCGCTAGGGTCTGATGTCATATGATGAAGGCACCGACACAGCCGCCAATTACTCACTCAGTACGACAGCCCAGGCTTTAGTTTGTATCAGTGTGTCTCTGTCCCTGTTTCACCGCGATTTTTTTGTGGTGATTACAGTGACGAGTGCCCCTGTATGACCTGTGATTGCTGTTATTATCCTGTTGGATTTGCAGTTATTAGGAGAGAGCGGGGCACAACCTAACGCTTTTTCTCAATTTGTGTAAATCTACTTAGGGGTTCAGGGTTCTTTTGTTCCACATTCATTTCACACATGTCTGGTACAAATATGTGGCTTTGTTTCATTAATACAGTGTATACTTTTTTCTTTATTTACCCTGAAAGCAGGGAAGTGAAATGTGACAACATGCCCCATAGGTGGGGCACATTGTAACATGATTATATATTTTTATCTGACTTAATTAAAAAATATATACATGACAAACTAAAATACTTTGTCAATAAAAGACAATAATTCTTTTTTTCATATAAAATAATAGCATTTTTTTTTTTTTTTTCATAAAAGTTTCATAAAAATTCATAAAAGTTAATTATGCCAGTTATATCGTAACTGTATAGAATATTATAGTTCTAATAGCGGGGCACATTTTCTGCCTTCACGCCACCTCGTATTTACCGGAATCTTGAGATGACAACACGTGACGTTATATTCGGAGCTGTTCACGTCCTTTGACTGGGAATTATGTTTCTGAAAAAATACTATAGTAAATACTATACTGTTTTTGAACCATACTATAGTAAATTGTAGTATACTGTATATATTATAGTACTTACAACACTTTATTAATGAATTCTACAGCATACTGTAGTATTAACTATAGTGAACTGATAACTGTAATAAATACTGTAGTATACTTAAAGTATACAGTAAACTGTAGTGTATATTGTAGTATAATATACCCTATAGTTGTAGAAAACTTAGTACAGTATTGGGTAAAGTAATTTGTTCATATTACTATAGTTGTTATATTACCACAGCAACTATAGAATTACCACAGCAAATTAATTAAAGTACTTTACTATAGTCTGGTTCAAAAACACTATAGTATTTACTATAAATTAATATATATTATTTTTTTTCACCTGGGTATGGCACTACTATCAACGCCTAAATGATTCTACAGAGGCCACGTGATACATGTGGGAGCTTTCAGAAAACTCTCAGCAAAAACGTACCATATTCACGTTAAACTGTTTCGGAAAAAAACTGAAAACGCTTTTAGCGCCACTCAGTGGACATTTCACATTGAAACTGTCACGAAACGTAAATGGCGCTACGTGATTTCGTTTTGCAAAAATGTTCCCACAGGTACGTTTTTCTAATGAGACTGGGCTCAAAAAGATGTTTGAACCCTCTTTCATGTCCAGGTACAATGCTGTTTCTTTGTTCAATTTGCACACTGTGCATGGGCTTAAGCTCTCAGTTTGAGCTCTCAAAGTGCACCAGATTGAAATGCCCTCGGACCCCCCTAGAGGAGGTACACCCAACATAGTTTTACAAATTTCAGTGGGAAATAATGTAATTATAATTTGTAAGGCAGTATTACAACGAACCCTATTTGCAAAACTGGAATTTAATCCTGGATAGTGTCTTCTGATAGTCAGCGAAGCATTAAAGAACTACCCAAACTGCTAAACAAGAGATTGGAGATTAAAATAATATCAGATCTGTCTAATTTTAAATAAAAACAAAAAATATAGATGAAAAATTAGCTTAAGTATGAAATGTACTTTTGCTGTTGTTAAATAAATGTGTTGTATGTGCTGCTTATGCTACTTATGCTTTGTGGCTGCACCACAAATTGCTGCTGTTGTGCTTACTATGTCTCCACTTATGCCGAGCACCCCTCGCTGTAACACGGAGTGAAGTTATACGTTCCCCATAGCGTCAACTGAAGCTGTACGCAACGTCGAGAGACCCTCTTGAAAGGGAATGTCTCTTGTTACTGACATAACCTCGGTTCCTTCAGAAGGGAATGAGATGTTTTGTACTGTGTTATCTATGCTCAGGCCTTTCATGTATTTTCTTGTTCAGTTTAAAGATTCTGAGACAATGCCGCTCAGCACCGTTATATATAGGGCGCACCAAGCTCACTATCTTTGCATAATTGAGCGCTATTGGCCATTGCAGGGTAATGGTGTTAAGCGAATCAGGCTTGAATATTCTCAAGAGAAAAGTGTTTCCCCATAGCATCAGCTAAAGTCGTATGCAACATCTACGTCCCTTCTCATGGAACTGAGGTTACGTCAGAGACTATTTCTTTACACCACTACAATAACCTGATTTGCACACCACATGCATCAAACGTCATAGATTGATGAGATAAAAACCATGGGAAACTGTCAATATAATGTACAATCTTCTCTGTTCAAATGACAAAAACATTGTTATGAGACAAATAGGCAGAGATATGAGAAGAAATGCATAACTAATGCATTGCCATTCACACATGGACTACATTTCCAAGAACTCACTGCCTGGACTCATCATCCCTGATTGCTGTCAGCTGTGTCTCATTAGCCTCATTAGCTCACCTTATATAAGTCTGATTAATTCAGTCAGTCATTGCTAAGTCTTGTATGCGTCTGCATTTCTGAGTGCTTATGTATCCTGTTTCTCCTGTGTCCTGGTTCTTTTTTAATTCTCTGCCTGTTCCCTTGGATTTCTCCGTTTTGCCTCAGCCCTTTATTCAGTTATTGTTTGTTTGTGTATGACCTTTTGCCTGGATGTGGATTAAAATTGTGGATTACCCATTTAATAAATACTGAGTTTGGATCCTCAACCTTTGTGTCTCGGAGCAGTTCATGACAAAGTACATGTGCAAAGACTAAGATCTCACACTGCTTCTCAGTGTGTGCATTAATAATATAAAGTAAGATCATCATTATTCATTGTTAATGAGTTCCTCATATCTCAAATATCTCACAATTCAAACTTAGTATGTAGTGGTTTATGGACATTTTGTACAATTACAGTAACATGTGAAATTGGAATGGTGAAGGGCCATACAGTGCTCTATGGATGTGAATAATTGTTCATTACATCACCCCTGTCCATGGCCAATAGCATTAACAATCACAATAATATTTTTATATTAAAAAGAGCGAGAGAGAAAAAAGCTCATACAGAAACCAGGTTTTTAATATGTTTGTGTTGTACATGTCATCAGCTGTTTTAAACTGCTGGAACCAACAATTACTTTTTTCTTCTTCTCTTAAAACAGGTTGCATTGATCTTGTGATTGAAATGAAACATCACTGTAGATGTCCATTTTTGTAAGTTGTTTCTTACAACATTGGACTGTTCATTTCTGATAGCCCATATAAATAAAAATCAATAAAGACAGAGGGATAGAGAGTATGTGTATGTAAAATGCTTGCAATCAACAAATATGCATATTATTGGAAATAGTTCTGATGTGACGCATTGGCAAGAAGTCACGAGTTTACAAAATTGTGTTACACTAAAAAAATGTCCACCTTTATGTACTAAATGCTCTAAAATTACTGTTTTACAGTTTGATTAGATTTTTTTAAAGCTCAACTTCATCTTTCCATTTGAACTTTTTAAATTGGAAAATACAGACTAGAAAGTGTGGAAATAGATACTTCTTTGAAACAATATATTGCTGTGGAATGAAGGCAGACTCTCTAATCATGAACCACAGGCTTGGCTTTCTTGGTGATCCATTAATCACTGTTTATTCCTAAACCCATCTGCTTGAGGCTTTTAAGGACACCAGTTTGTTCATGAACCATGCAGAATCTGCTAAAGTTTGTAGCTCAAGATTATAGCCAGGGCAGACTGTATCTTTTTACTCTGGTTTTGGTAATAATCTCTATTTATTTAATATAAGAAGTAAAAGCACATTGACACATTTTGTTAGTATCTTTAACAAAGATCCCTGTTTCCATGCAACCCAGGCTCATTCCTATGGTAACATTTTGCAAAATTATATTTTGTTGCTTCTTGCATGTTTCACGGCATTTTTAAATTGAAATATGAGTGGTGCTAAAAGTGCATTCAGTTTTATCCAAAACAGATGAACATGAATCTGCAACATTTTATTACGTTGGTTGTTGTACGTATCGGAGCAGTTCAGAATTTAAATGTATAGTGGGTGGCACTAAAAGGTTAATTCTCTTTTAAAAATTAAAAAAACAAAAAAAAAAAAAAAAACATACCACTTACATGAAATTCTACCCTAAACTTAACCGATAAGTGTTAACAAAAAGCTAAGGATAAAACATATTTGCTGAAGTAACCAAGCCATTTTAGCTTGCTTCTACAAGTCTTTGAGCTCTTTTATTGTGACTCGTGATTCACAGGATTCATATCTGAGCACTCCACATCAGTGCAGTGTTGTACCAGGTGAGCTCCTGAGCAGGATTAATATGTCAGAAAAGCCAAACATGGAACTGGTTATGTCATGCAAATGTCCAAATGTATTAGTTTACAAATCATACACTGTGGTCAAAGAGTTTTGAGGTCTAAAACATAGTATTCTGCGAGAAAATAAGTCTTTATTAATGACTAATCTGCCCCTGCAATTATAATGTGTGTGAAAAGGAATAAAGGTTTTTTATTTATTTATTTAAACTGATAATTTCGGCTGGAAACTGCAGTGAATTGTATGTATATGCATACAAGTGATGTAAGCCTAGGAAAATGTCAATGTGAGCTTTTTGTTTTTCTATGCATTTTATTTATTTATTTATTTTTTGCATATTAAAATGAAACCTGTAGCTGTAGTTTTGTAACATGTACAATCTGTTTTGGTTTCGTTTTCACTGTGTACTGACTCTGTTTTGCCTGTCTGAGCTCCTAGTTTCCCTGGCTGTTAATTAGTTTCCACACATTTGTTTTGTTACCCTCTTGATTACATTCCTCATGTATTTAAGCCCTGAGTTTCATTCTGTTCCTTTGTCCGGTATCATCTAAGTTGAACGTGGTTGTTTATGTTTTCTCCAGCGATCTCCTGAGTGTTCGGTTTCTGTAGATTTAATAAAGATTGTTTTGTTCCCCTATTCCTTTCGTTGTGTGCTTCATTACAGCCACTGATCGTGACAAGTTTGCCTTTTTGCCAAATAATTTTGTCAGAGAAATATACCTTCAAAAGTAGTTCTTCCATCATATATATATATATATATATATATATATATGTGTGTGTGTGTGTGTGTAGCCACCAAGACCGTGACATATATAGCCTATGACACAGTCTTGGACTCGTATTTTGTATTTTGATATTCTGTTCTGTTACCTTTAGTTCATGTTTTCATGCTCTGTTCAGTTTCAGTTTCTGATCATGTCCCAGTTAGTTTCTATGGTTACTTATAATCATCATATTGTGAAAGGATGGATGGGAGGGAGCATGAAGAATCATTTTCACACATGAATTGGCATCTCCAGACCATAAATTCACTGAAAGTCTTTGTGATGTGCTGGAGTAGACTTTACAGAGTGCTTGAATTTTGCTGTAACAAGGAGTCAGTGGAACTGGGATCCGTGTGCAGCTATATTGTAAACAATATTTATAGTACAACAGAGAGAGGTAAATCACCGACAGCAGATATATCCAAGGCAATGCAGAGACTAAATGATAATACAGGCAAATGGTCAGGGCAGGCAGCAAACAATACGTAGAACATCCAAGCAAACAGGCAGAGAATCAAAAGGGCAGGCAGCAACGGGTCAAAACAGGATAAGCAGTCCAGGGTCATACACAAGGAACAATAAACAGGAAAGAATGCTCAGAATTGTCAGCCACGGCAAATTAAGACTTCGCAAGGTGTATGTGTGTGGCCTAAATAGTCCCAGAGATGACGAACAGGTGCGTGGGAAATCAGCTCCAGGCACGGGGTGATGGGAAATGTAGTCCGAAACGGGGTTAATACTCCGGTGATGGAGCCCTCTGGTGGAGATCGTTCAACCCAAGAGTGGCTCCTGAAGTGACACCGGGGTCTTCCACAAGGGCTAGGGGCAGGTCTATCCAGATGGGCTCTATGAAAGTCTGCAATAAGAGATGGGTCCAGAATGTTCTGAGTTAACCCAGGACCGCTCCTCTGGGCCATACCCCTCCCAGTCCACAAGGTATTGTAATGATTTGCCTCGGTGTCTGGAATCAAGGAGTTCATTCACCTGATAAACCTCCTCGCCGTCCATGATGATGGGTGGGGGTCCCTGGTCACTGGCCTCGTCCTGATCCTCCTCTCCTCTTGAACCACCAGCGGGCTTGAACAAAGAAACATGAAAGGTGGATGGGATATGATAATTAGAGGGGAGAGCCAAACGATATAAAACTGGTATAATTTGTCTGACCCACAAACCTGGGGCTGAGTTTGCTGGAGGGTAAGAGTTGAGAGTTGGGGAGATCTGTCACAAAATCGATGGCTATATGTGACCAAGGATGTTGAGGCCATTTTGAGAGAGATGGTATAAGCTGGTCAATAGCCGCGTATCCACTGTCAAGCCAAAAGCGAGCGTGCTAGTGCATGCCAGGGCCAGTCGTGTTTCCACTGTCACTTCCGGGGCTTGATTGGGCCTCGTCGGGGCTTCCTCGGGGCCAACGGCTAGGGTTTTTTGGCCCGCCAAATACCTTGGTCCAAAGCGGACCAACTGGGGCTTGAGGAGTGGTCATGAACAGACGTGGAATTTACCTAAGTCAGGAAACGGTCAACACCACTGCTCATTTCCCATGTTATTATATCAGGCAGCTAACTTCAATATTTAAGACATTTTAAACAACTTTCAGCTCAAAACTCACGTTCAGACATCAGTGAGTGTTTGAAAAAACTTCCTTGCAATCCGATGGGTATTCTGATCACCGTATGAGGCAGAAATATACTAAAGGCTACTTATTCTAATCATTGCAATAATAAATACACACGTTTATGGAAAATACCAGAAACTGTTTGAGGAAGGTAGACAACTCATATATGATTATAATCGTGTCTTTATTTAGTTTAATGTTTTATCTGTCTCTTCCCCGTGCCTTTGTTGATATCTGACTAATGCATTCACATATCTGTCACACACTCTGGTTATCTCGTATAACTCATAACACCTGTTTTCTGCTCTTGAGCTCCCTCTGTTGTTCTGGCTGAAAGGATAACAGTATAGAGAGACAGAGAGACCGCAAAACCTCCTCAGATTGCAATCATCATATAATTTCAAGGAAAATTAATAGAAATGCTCAGAAATGTGACATAAACATATAATATTTTTATCAATATTTTTCTAAATGTGTAAGCCTTTGGATTTAAAAGCCTTAATGGAGTTGTTTTGTGCATTCTCATAAAAAAATGAAAGCAGGTGCAACCTAATAGGTATGTGTTCTCTTTTTATGTGAAATTGTAAAAACCACTTTGATTCAGCATGATTGATGTGCACAAATGAATAAATTACTGTTACTGTAACATTTTTTATTGTAAAACATTGGTCAAATATTGATGTTGGAATCTTAAGTCTTTAAGTAAAGACCAAACGTTCGCTTTAGTCATGCTCATTTTGTGATCTAGCTAGTTTTCAGTCATCTGGTGAAATGGTGAGATCGTGTGACGTTATTCAGTGGAGGCGTGTTAAGGGCAAGTTTTAGGGAAGTGCTGCAGGGCTACTGGCCCGACAGTGCAAACTTGATTTTGGCCTCAGTGCTTGAGGTCCAAGCTATTGGCCCAGCACGGCATGTTGATAGCCTTGGCTCGCACTGGCCCGACAGTGGAAAATTGGCTAATGAGCTGATGTGGAATGCTCTTGGTGCTGACTGCTGTCTTGGTCCAGTCTTCTGTTATGGAACACAGACTCAGGAACAGAGAAATGCAGTAACAGGTTCTTTATTTGCAGCACAGAGCAATATGGCAGGAAGCACCCATATGGAAAAGTTTTGTTAAAAACATCTGTGATTCTTATATGTTCCAACACAATATTATAAGGGACATATATGCTGCAAAAAACGCATATACAAATTGCATAATATTTATGTATTTTCAATCCTATATGTCATATATGTCCCACATATAACTAAAGTCTTATAGATTTTCATGATGTAAAAACATAGGAAAATAATGCATTTACATTACATTTACATTTAGTCATTTAGCTGACGCTTTTCTCCAAAGCGACTTACAAATGAGAGTAGTAGAAGCAGTCGAATCAACATGAGTACAATACAAAAACAGTACGTAAGTGCCGTGTCAAGTCACAGTTTCATCAGTAAAGTGCTCGTAGCAAGTTTTTTTTTTTTTTTTTTTTTTTAAATATATACACAAATAGATGGAGAAAGAATAGAAAGTTGAAAAAGAAAGTAAAATATAAATAAAAAGTGCTATATTACTGGGTCAAGTGTTGACGAAAAAGATATGTCTTTAGCAGTTTTTTGAAAATGGCTAAAGACTCAGCTGTTCGGATAGAGCGTGGTAGGTCATTCCACCAACCAGGAACAGACCAGGAGAGGGTCCGTGAGAGTGATTTTGTGCCCCTTTGGGATGGCACCACAAGAGGCCGTTCACTTGCAGAACACAAGCTTCTGGAGGGCGCATAAGTCTGAAGTAGTGAGTTTAGGTATGGTGGTGCAGAGCCAGTGGCCTATGAATGTCCACCATATCTCTTAAAATGTGTAAAAAATTATAGTGCATCAGTATAACCCAAATGAAAAAAAACCTGTATGTTTCATATACAGCAACCATATATCTTCTTTACTCAAATAGGACAGAATTACCTTATGTGTCTCATGTAAGTCCAATACATGTCTCATACAAAATCAGACCGATTATGGCCACTTTCATACTAAAAATCACACATACAACTTATATGGGATTTTTAGGTCATAAATGAATACTATAAAAGTCTTGGTATGGTATGAATATCAGTAACTTCCTATACAAATCATTTAAAATTCTTGATTGAATCATATGCGAGTCATATAGGATTTCTTTAAATTTTGCATCATTTGTTCATATGAATTTTATACAGATGTTTTTAATAGGGAAATTGTGTGCCTGTTCTTCAAGCTTTATGTTTCCATCTAATTCCTCATATTACAACAATAATATTATTATATCTCTACATATAATTATCTTATATGATTTCAGTCAATATTACAATATCTCTGCACATACAAATCATATATGATTTCAGTCAATTACTTGCACAAATTTGCATCAGAAATACTTTTATTTCAACACAATCAAAGAGACACAATCAAATTATACTCCACAAGAGTAATTTAGAATTACAATTTAATATCAAACTGAACTTTGCGAAAGCAAAACACACACACACACACACACACACCAACAACAACAAAATACCTCGAACACATTGTCATGGCTATCAATCATCAAAGACCATTAAGGTTTTCGGATGTTTTTGTGTTTTCTTCCCCCTAATTTCAGTAAGTTTGGCATTGATGGTTGCACCAATGCTGGCAGGCACCACATGAGGACACTTTCTGCAACGTTGCTCCTGTGAGACAAAACAAATAAAAGGCAAAACATTGCTGTTGTTAGGAAGCAAAGTGGCCCACAGTCCATGACTACAGATCAAGTTAGACAAATCAACAGCAGCATGGGGTGGTCTAGTGTTTAGGGATTTCTTTCTAAATGGAACCAGAAAGTTGTGAGTTTGACAGGAATTGCCACTATTTTGGCCCTGAGCAAGACACTTAAAAGATTAGTTCACTTTGAAATGAAATTAGCCCAAGCTTTACTCACCCTCAAGCCATCCTAGGTGTATATGACTTGTTTCTTTCTGATGAACACAGAGATATATTAATAAATATCCTGATGCATCCAAGCTTCATAATGGCAGTGAACAGGATCAACGAGTATGAGCTGAAGAAAGTGTCTCCATCCACATCCATCCATCATAAACGTGTGCTCCACACGCCTCTGAGGGCTTAATAAAGGCCTTCTGAAGTGAAGCGATGCATTTGTGTAAAAAAATATCCATATTTAAACAAGTTATGAAGTAAAATATCTAGCTTCCGCCTTCCGTATTCAATGTACGAAGAAAGTGTAAAACTCTTGCAGTTCACAAAGCTTACGTTACGTCCCACACCTTCCCCATTAAACTTACGGAAAAAGTGTAACTGACGTGATGCTAGTTTACACTTTCTTCGTAACTTGAATATGGAAGGCGGTCTGACGGAAGCTAAATATTTTACTTCATAACTTGTTAAATATGGATTTTTTTTACAAAAACGCATTACTTCAGAAGGCCTTCATTAACCCTCCTGGATCCGTGTGGTGTATGTTTTTGATGGATGGAGGTTCTTTCTTCAGCCTTATACTCGTTGATCCCGTTCACTGCCATTATAAAGCTCGGATGCGTCAGAATATTTATTCATATTTCTCAGATTTTGTGTATCAGAAAGAAGAAAGTCATAAACACCTAGGATGGCTTGAGGGTGAGTAAAGCTTGGGCTAATTTTCATTTCAAACTGAACTAATCCTTTAACCTCAACTTACTCCCACTGGATTACTTTGAATATAATAACAATAACAACAGGGTTTCAGCACTTCATTGACTAGATAAACTAGTACACTACCTGTTCTGTTGGAAGGGCTCTGTTATTACTCTGTGGCAAATCCTGTCCCATCTTCCAAGTCAGAGCTGACTGATGCTGACGAACACGGAGACTTCAGGGCCATCTTCACTTCATTTATCAGATTTGGTAGCTCTAGCAACAAAAATATAGCAAAATAAAATATGATAAAGCAATCTATTATACCTATTTACCAACTTGACTACCTCCTATGTGTACATATGGTCATCTAAGCTGATGAATTTAATGTTAATGATGCATTTTACAAAGCCATCATGCCAGATGTTAGAGGTTGGATGATTTTTTAGGTTTCTTGTCATATACTTGATAATAATGCAATTAATTACCAATAATTATTAAATTCTTTATCTCAAATTTACATAGCAAGTTGAATAATAATATTGAAACAATAGCAGTTCTACAAAAATTTTGAAAGTTTGAAGTGCAAAGACAGTAAAAACTACTAAAGTAAACCACCAAATAGTTTGATAGCTGGCTGCTGATTCACCACAACAGTAAAATAACTAATACACGCCTCTGAGCATTTTTCTTACTTTTTTTGCTGTCATTTCTCAATAAATAAACAAAAATTAGCTAGTAATTAATGATTAACTGAATGTACAGTAAACGCCTTTTAGTCATTATTTAGCAAACCGTATATTATTTCTGTGTTGTAATGTACTTCACCAATTAAATAAACTGAACAATAAAAAGCTAGCAACTATGTTTAATTAGTGCCGTTTTTTTTTTTTTTTTAAATTGCTAAAAGTGTGTAACAAAATTTGACCCCCTGTTGTAAAGTGATAGTTATATTTAGGTTTATTGACCAGAATAAACAATAATTATCACGTTCACACACATAGAAAGAGAGACAGGCCTTGCAAAACACAACAATTCACTTTTGAGTCAGGCATTTCCATAAATCATATGAATATCTCAATTGACACAATCAAATTAAACATTAATAGGCAGTTATTAAACACACTGACACTCATATATCACTCTTTGTCTCATTTCATGAAACAATTATCATATTTACTCGTGTTAGCTTTAGCCCATGTGCTAATCAGTTCAGCTCGCACTGTGTGCACGCGGCCTACTCAAAACGGCTCAGAATTAATCATTAGGAAGATTACTCACACAAGATTACAAGATCACTCATGCCCTCACTCTTATCTTGTCCTAAGTGGAGCCCTATGCCTGTCAATCACAGTCATATAATATATAGACTTTCAATCTTAGATGAAACACAAACTACACGCAAGCACATATTTTAATTACAAAATTAACATTTTAATTACAAAACTAATTAATTAGATTAACGTTGGATGACACTTGGTGACTTTAGCTGCATTAGCTATTAGCTGTGAACACAAAAATCATGGACATGATTCAGATATGTTAAAGGGTCAAGGAAAAAAGTCACACTTTGCTCCTTCGCTGTAAAAAATGACCGCCATAGGAAATTAATGGGAAATAAGAAAACATACAAAAACTCTGAGAACCTTTTGGTACAAACTACAAATCAACCACTGTGCAGAAAAAAGTGCACAGCAATGAAGGGGTGACGCTCTAAAATGTCAAGAGTGCAAAACACTAGTGTGATTATAAAAGTTTTTGCAAATGTGAGATAATCAAGAATATAGCCACTATGCAGGAAAAAACAGCAAGTAAGAAGTTTACACACGCACACAAATGAACTGGTGTGGCTGTAACAATTATGGTAACACTGAGCCAAAAGACTCAAATAAGAGGTTGAAATTAGATCTGATTCTGACCCAGATTGATTGATGCAACCTGGGTAACCCAGGCTACCAGTAAAGAGAAAAAAAGTTAAGAAAAGGAAAAAAAATTCTAGAAGAAAAAGAGATTCATCCAATCACTAATCGTGCTGCAGTGAGAGACACCCCTAAGAGCCAATAGTAGCGGCGCATTCATAAGTACCGCCCACTGGTCGCGCCGGCGCTGCTTTCAGCTTGAGCACATGAGAGAGAGTCAGAGCAGATCAGCACAGACCGTTTCTCCTAAAAATCCATTGATCTAACTGGAAATGTGATTGAGTGCACTGAAAGTGGAACTTTTGATGTCCATGCGTCAGCCTGAAGTGATGTTGTCGGAGAGAGAGAAGAGAGAGACGGAGCGTTTCCCAGAGTGTTGAAGCACTGTGAGTAATCTTCCTGGTGTGAATAAAGATATGATTCTATTTTGCTTTAGTGAGTGAAATTCCAGATATTAATCCGAATATAATGTAAATGACATGTCGAAGTTTCTAAAATGATTAATTCTGAGCCGTTTTGAGTAGGCCGCGTGCACACAGCGCGAGCTGAACTGATTAGCACATGGGCTAAAGCTAACACGAGTAAATATGATAATTGTTTCATGAAATGAGACAAAGAGTGATATATGAGTGTCAGTGTGTTTAATAACTGCCTATTAATGTTTAATTTAATTGTGTCAATTTGAGATATTCATATGATTTATGGAAATGTCTGAATCAAAAGTGAATTGTTGTGTTTTGCAAGGCCTGTCTTTCTTTCTATGTGTGTGAACGTGATAATTATTGTTTATTGTGTTCAATAAACCTAAATATAACTTTCACTTTACAACAGGGGGTCAAATTTTGTTACACACTTTTAGCAATTAAAAAAAACAAACAAAAAAACAACAACAACCCAGCACTAATTAAACATAGTTGCTAGCTTTTTATTGTTCAGTTTATTTAATTGGTGAAGTACATTACAACACAAAAATAATATATGGTTTGCTAAATAATGACTAAAAGGCGTTTACTGTACATTCAGTTAATCATTAATTACTAGCTAATTTTTGTTTATTTATTGCATGAATGTGGATCCTTAAAATGTTTAATACATTTTTAAATAATGGCTAATATGCCCTTACTGGCCTATATTGTTAAGTTAATCGTTAATTCCTAGTGTGTATGTGCATAACATGCATAATTGTGGACCCTTAAAATAAAGTATTAGCATATCTCCTTTGAGATCTGCCTCCCTCCCCTTCAGGTACAGTCATTTTATGTTCATCTGTTTACATTTATAGAGGTAAGAAGATATTTGTCTAAGAAGATGAATGCGTATCATTTCCAACTCTTGTTTCTTGTTGATGTTTGAGTTGGTAAATAGGTATAATAGATTGCTTTATCATATTTTATTTTGCTATATTTTTGTTGCTAGAGCTACCAAATCTGATAAATGAAGTGAAGATGGCCCTGAAGTCTCCGTGTTCGTCAGCATCAGTCAGCTCTGACTTGGAAGATGGGACAGGATTTGCCACAGAGTAATAACAGAGCCCTTCCAACAGAACAGGTAGTGTACTAGTTTATCTAGTCAATGAAGTGCTGAAACCCTGTTGTTATTGTTATTATATTCAAAGTGATCCAGTGGGAGTAAGTTGAGGTTAAAGGATTAGTTCAGTTTGAAATGAAAATTAGCCCAAGCTTTACTCACCCTTAAGCTGTCCTAGGTGTTTATGACTTTCTTCTTTCTGATTAACACAATCCGAGAAATATGAATAAATATTCTAATGCATCCAAGCTTTATAATGGCCGTGAATGGGATCAACGAGTATAAGGCTGAAGAAAGAACCTCCATCCATCAAAAACATACACCACACAGATCCAGAAGGGTTAATGAAGGCCTTCTGAAGTATTTGTAAAAAAAAAAAAATATATATATATCCATATTTAACAAGTTATGAAGTAAAATATTTCGCTTCCGCCAGACCGCTTTCCATATTCAAGTTACGAAGAAAGTGTAAACTAGCATCACGTCAGTTACACTTTTTCCGTAAGTTTAATGGGGAAGGTGTGGGACGTAACGTAAGCTTTGTGAACTGCAAGAGTTTTACACTTTCTTCGTACATTAAATATGGAAGGCGGAAGCTAGATATTTTACTTCATAACTTGTTTAAATATGGATATTTTTTTACACAAATGCATCGCTTCACTTCAGAAGGCCTTTATTAAGCCCTCAGAGGCGTGTGGAGCACACGTTTATGATGGATGGATGTGGATGGAGACACTTTCTTCAGCTCATACTCATTGATCCTGTTCACTGCCATTATGAAGCTTGGATGCATCAGGATATTTATTAATATATCTCTGTGTTCATCAGAAAGAAACAAGTCATATACACCTAGGATGGCTTGAGGGTGAGTAAAGCTTGGGCTAATTTCATTTCAAAGTGAACTAATCTTTTAAGTGTCTTGCTCAGGGCCAAAATAGTGGCAATTCCTGTCAAACTCACAACTTTCTGGTTCCATTTGGAAGTCCAGATCCCCAAACACTAGACCACCCCATGCTGCTGTTGATTTGTCTAACTTGATCTGTAGTCATGGACTGTGGGCCACTTTGCTTCCTAACAACAGCAATGTTTTGCCTTTTATTTGTTTTGTCTCACAGGAGCAACGTTGCAGAAAGTGTCCTCATGTGGTGCCTGCCAGCATTGGTGCAACCATCAATGCCAAACTTACTGAAATTAGGGGGAAGAAAACACAAAAACATCCGAAAACCTTAATGGTCTTTGATGATTGATAGCCATGACAATGTGTTCGAGGTATTTTGTTGTTGTTGGGGTGTGTGTGTGTGTGTGTTTTTTGCTTTCGCAAAGTTCAGTTTGATATTAAGTTACTCTTGTGGAGTATAATTTGATTGTGTTGAAATAAAAGTATTTCTGATGCAAATTTGTGCAAGTAATTGACTGAAATCATATGATTTGTATGTGCAGAGATATTGTAATATTGGCTGAAATCATAAGATAATTATATGTAGATATATAATAATATTGTTGTAATATGAGGAATTAGATTGTAAAACATATAAAGCTTGAAGAACAGGCACACAATTTCCTTATTAAAAAAAATATACTCTGTATAAAATACGTATGAACAAATGATGCAAAATTTAAATCCTATATGACTCACATATGATCAATCAAGAAGGAAATTACTGATATTCATACAATTCATACAAATTTTCTACTCAAATCATATACCATTGCATACTGTTGTCATGTAAAACTCATATAAGACTCTTACAGTATTCATATATGACCTAAAAATCCCATATAAGTTGTGTGATTTTTAGTATGAAAGTGGCCATAATCGGTCTGATTTTGTATGAGACATGTATTGGACTTATATGAAACACATAAGGTAATTCTGTCTTATTTGAGTAAGGATGATATATGGTTGCTGTATATGAAACATACAGGTTTTTTTTTTCATATGGGCAGGTGAGTAGACAGTGCAAAGAAACATTACGATGACTGGAGATGGATAATAACTGAAACGTCTTTTCTTACAGATGCAGGGAATATTAGATGGCTGAACAAACTGATGGCTGAAGCACACACCTGGAGATAAACGCTGGAGATAAGGTTAGTAGTCCGAGCAAGACAGAACAACAACTGGAGCGAGGTGTGTGCTTTTATGAGGTGCTGTTAACAAGGCTGATGGATAACAGGTGCAGGTGATTGCTGAAAGGGATGATGTGAAATGTAGTGACTGACGGTAATAGGTAAACCCATTTCTGTCAGGATCACTGTCATCAAAGATGGCAGTTAGCATACAGTTTGAATTGGCAGTATGGTTCTGTTCTGGGCAAAAAATCCCTGCCCATCCATGCAGCCTAGCATGGATAAGAGCAGGGAGAGCAGCGATAACCCCCCTTAGGGTAAACAGAACAGAACCAAGTATTGCAATATCATTAATTTTCTTAATGACAATAATTAATGTAACAACATTATTGAAGAAATGAGTTTGATCAAAAGAAATATAGAAGGGCAAGTCCTGACTGGACAAGGGAGGAGCTGGGGACGGAGGGGGGTAATTAGCTCCTGAGCAATGTGCTAAGCTGCTGATAATACTGAATGGACCATATACTGTATGTACGAATGCGGTAATAGGCATCTTATTCATATAGGTTAATGTGAATCAGCTGAGTGTCAGCTGATGCAAGGTTGACTAATGTGACCTGCCAGAATTAACGCTATACAATTGATTTAACTTATGCAAGAGAAATGAATTAATTGAGTGTTTTAATACAGATATTACATGTAAAAATGTTGTGCAGTTTGTCTTCATTGCTATATATATATTTTTTTATATATATCAATATATAGTCATACAATGTCCATGCATATACTGCAGTATATTGAAAAATATAAGTAGTTTCCCATACATGTAAATGTATTGTGTAAAATATCACATTGTATTTTTCACTATATTCCCATATATTTTGTTTTGTATAGGGGATTCCAATGAGCCTCTTTCTTTCTGTCTTTCTTTCTTTCTTTCTTTCTTTAAAGCTGGATCTTTTATTGCACTTTCTTTGCCAAATCACAGCACATCCCAGCAGGTTTTGGTGGCACTGTCTCCTGACTCCTGATATAACTGAGATCTTAGATTTAGCAGAGGTAAACTGAGTTGGGGTGCATGCAATAAGAAGTCAAGGACAAATCTAATTTAAATATGTCTAGATCATCCCAGATAAAGGGAAAGTGGTTGTATCAAGCCGTATTCCTTGCTAATTTTATTAATCACAAGATTTTAAAGATACATTAGCCTACACATCAATTATGATCGATTACAATCAAACAACTAAACATGACTCAATAGGCCTACTATTTATTCAAAGCCCCCATAATTATTTGATGATGACTATTTATATATTTATATTTAATAATAAAAAAAAAGTTGTGCAGCAACAAAGGTGTTGGTTATTACAAGCAACAAGATTATACTGCTGTTACACTTAAACTATCATTGGCTCTTTATCATCATCATAGCCTTTTTAGTAAAGTGTATGTATGATGTTATCATTCCCCTGCTGCAGTAGTTCCCAAACTGTACCCCCTGAGGCATTTATCATCCCTCTTAGACAAGTCACACCTTTTCCCTTAAGGGACAGTATTTGCCCCCTTAAATTGCAGTGCATTTTTACCTTTATAAATACCTTTATGTTAATAAAGGTATAATATAAATTATAAATTAATTATGTTTTAAAGAAAATGATAAATAGAGAAATAGAAATATTAATAGAAATATCAATGAAAACCGCCAGTAGGTGGTGGTAAGTCACTGTCTTAATGAGCGAGTCATCGAGTCATTCATTCATTCAGTAACAAAGCAAGTGGCTGCATTTATGAATGGGTCTTTAAATCAATGACTCTCACAGATTTGTTCAGGAAACACCACTGTGTTGCTTGGAGACTATACAGTCTTAAAGGGACTTTGTTGGAGACGAACAACAGTTATGCTGTGGCATTTGTTTGAACTATTTTGTTGCAAAATAGAGCAAATAATACTTACAGGACTGTTTAAAATGTACACTTAATATTAGCCTTTTGTTTGTTGAACTGTTGTATAAAATCAATGTCACATGTGCAATCGTGTGGATATTTTGGGGGAAAAAATGCATTACTGCTTGTATAATACAGTATCAACTTTAAAAACAAGAACTCATACCCTGTGTATGTTTTGTCTCGAAGAGAGTTTGAGTCATAAATCAATCTCAGTGTCTGTCTACAGCAGGGGTCTCCAAACTTGGTCCTGGAGGGCTGCTGTTCTGCAAAGTTTAGCTCCAACCCCAATTAAACACACCTGAACCAGCTAATTAAGGTCTTACTGGGCATGCAAGAAACTTTCAAGCAGGTGTGTTGGAGCTGGTTGAAGCAAACTCTGCAGGATAGTGGCCCTCCAGGACTGAGTTTGGAGACCCCTGGTCTATAGCCTATTTGTTCTTCATGCTATCAAGCACTAAATCCCCACTTTTACATTGTCGAAAGCCAGGCTATTTGTTTTTTTCAAAAGGTATGTTTTGCATCAAGAGTCTGAATCTTTAATTGTTCTCTATGTACCTTCTGTGCCAGGCTATTTGTTTTTCAAGTGCTAAATCTATAGGTACATTGTCAAGGACGGCAGTAATTTAGCGCGATCTGCTAAGGCAGCAGACTCTGCATGCAACCATATCATATGCACGCTACTTGTGTGGATGCAGTCAGTTTTGACTGCAAAATATGAGGTAGGTTTGATTGAATGTTATGTATTTATGGCATTTTGCCTGCTAGAAATACATGCTCGGTTTTAATGTTATTTTAAGGTAGGGTAGAATGATATGAATGGCAAAATTCAGCATTTTGTTCACGTACCCCCTCTGTCACCTCATGTACCCCCAAGGGTTGACAAGGAGGCACCATAAAACTACACATTTTAACCTTTTCCACTGCAACAAAGTACAATGAAGACAGTACTAATGAATATGAATTAGCATATTGATGTAATGTTGAAAAATAATATTCCTAGACTGATTAAACATATTAGTTAGTTTAAAAGCAGCCTTCACTTGTCCTATGTATAACAGATAGAAACAGTCCTTGTCTTCACTGCCACATGGTGCATACTGTGACAAAATCATTGTTTATTCTCCTCAGAAGAGGAAAATTAACACTAACTCTGCCACTCTAAGGGCTTATGGCACATCGCTCATTCTCCATGTGAGTGTGCGTGAGAAACATTACCCCGAGGTCATGTTTGGTCTCTACTATGTGTTTTAAGGGATAAGAGATCTCATCTGATCATTTGAGTATTCTACTCACTACACAGCTTAAAGGCTTTATTTGAGATGTCAATGCAAGGCTGAAATGAACAAGGTGACTGCATTTATAGAGGAACATCAAACTAAAGAGTCACAAACCACCAATACAAACAACACTGAAGATCGATTGGTCAACACTTGTTTTATGAAGTTCATGATGATCCTCTGTGTTCTAAACAGCAGGACCAGAATTACAAACAGATGCATAATAACACAGAATGGCAACAACTGAGTAAACACTCGTATGTCATCTAGCTAACCGAGATGATCTGAAGCTTTAATACAGGGTTGGGTATTAAAAATTGACAAAAGGTCATTGGCCTCTAAAAATATAAGCACACATGTATGGATTTATGTTGACAGCACTGCAAGAATACATTTTTTAATCACTTTTTTTTTGTATTATTTTAACATAAAAAATATAAAAATCCTTAAAACAATCCTTACATTTTCTTGTAAAGCAAAATTGCATAAAATATTAACCTGATTTTAGACTTAACCTGAATATACTTGGAATTTTTTTTCCCTGCTCAATTTTTTTTCCCTGCTCAGTGACTGACACTGATATTTCACAAAATATACAAGCAAAACACTTAGTGTATATGTATATTTTTTTCTCATATCATGTCTCATTTGCATTTCCTGTTTATTTAAATACTTGCATACAGTACTTCTAAGTTATATATTCTCTTAAGGCGGTCAGTCTTGAATCTCCAAAGAAACCAAAATACTGTGAAAACCATATTTAATCTCTTGTCTGTACTTCTATGTTCTTTCCATAGAGCTATGTATTCTCTGAAATATATTAGTCTCAGTGCAAATATTTCAGGCCTTAGTCTTTTTTTTTTTATGATGATTTTTTTTTTTCTTTCTTTTTCAACCAGCATGAAACGGAAGTTGCAATAGTCTTTTGTTCCCTATTATGATGTATATCTGAGTGAAACCACTTCTTGAACAAGAACAAATGTAGGGCGGGACTTGATTTTGTCCTTTGGGAAATTGGGAATTGATTGGATGGTTGTGGTTTGCTGCTGTGATCTCATTTGAGTGACAGGTTGTCTTGCAGACAAGAAAACCTCAAATGCCTGCAACCTTTATATATTGATATGTCCATGGCTGATCTGTGCTCAAAATTTAAAGTGATAGTACACCTAAAATTCTATAATCATTCTATTATGATTTACCTATTTAAATGCTCTCTGTCTCAAATGCATTTTTTCATGATCATGTGTTTACTTTTTTCACTGACTCCAACGAAAATAAAAGATTGACATGGTTATAAAGCTGTTGTTTCCCAATCTTTGGGAACATTCAGAATGATGTTTTAAAATTCACATTTGTGGAACAAAGGAATCTAAATTTCCCAGGGGACCTTAAACCCCCCAGGCAAGCTCACTTTTTGGACATTGGTATTTCTAAAAACCTGCATATGGCCATGCCTCCTTCTCATTCCCCTTTACATTAACAGCTATGGGTAAAAGCGTATCCATCTGGTAGTAATCTCTGCAGAAGGCTTTAGTCTCCAGTCAGCAGCCATTTAGAATGTGATTCTGATCCCTGACAATTTGAGCTCCCTGGGGAATGAAATATGTGAACAGATGGGACTGCATGTGATATAATTGTGCAAATACTTATTTTATTATTAGTTATGTACATAAAGTTGATTTATGTTGTAATTTTTTTTTTTTTCTGTTACTTGATTCATGTTTAAAGCATTAGACCTATTTAGATACTGTGCACATCAGTAATTGTTAATGGAAAGAGTTGAATTGACTTCAGTTCTGTTTTACCACCTGTATCATCATGGTGGTTTATCAGTAGCTAATATTTTAAGGTATAGAGCAGAATTTAGTTGTAGGTTGGTGTATTAGTCAGGTCTCTCTCTCGTGACGTCAAGATGCCTTTATATTACACGCCTGTTGCGCGTCCAGCAAAGCTCGCGCACTCGGCTGGAATACAAAACGACGCGTACCGATGCAGAGTTGGGACTGAGAAGGGAACGTTTTGCCTCTAGGATGCAATGCGTAGACAAATGAAGTAGCATTAAAAGCGATAATGATCGGACATCAAACGGTCAACCTTAATGTACCACAATACGTTGCTGCGACACGTAGGCTACTGACCTTGTGAAAAACTAATAATAGTTCAAACAGTCAGATATATGTCATGGGTTCCGCAGACCTTAATGAGGAGTACTGTCTAACCGATATTTAGATAGTCAGTTTGCTTGTCTCTTTTGAGCGTCAAGCGCTCAAAAGTCCAAAGTGCTCTCAAAGGTGAAGCGCGCTGTCAAATGAGAATCATCATCATTATCATCTGTAGCCTACTAATTGAATCATGATGCTGATGCGCCGGAGTACGCTGAGGTGTTCATTGAAGGAGTCTTACCTCAAAAAATCCAGCACTGACTCATAATAACTTTTCTAACTATTCCTAAGGATGTTTTCCGAGCAGGCTGACTTAAACTACAGCTTTAACATGAGCGAAGAAGACCGGTTAACTCTTCTGGACGAGGACTGGAGCGACTCGCCGGTGGAGACGCTCTCTCGCGCGGGCTTCATCGCCCTGTCCGTGTTCCTGGGATTCATAATGACTTTCGGCTTTTTCAACAACTTTATTGTATTAGTTCTCTTCTGTAAGTTCAAGACGCTCCGGACGCCGGTTAACATGCTGCTTCTTAACATTAGCGTCAGTGACATGCTGGTGTGTATGTTCGGGACAACCCTGAGCTTCGCGTCCAGTGTGCGGGGACGGTGGCTGCTCGGACGGCACGGCTGCATGTGGTACGGCTTCATAAACTCCTGCTTCGGTATGTACTAAAACAATATTAACCAGCTCTATTTCGAAAGTTTACAGTGTCCCCCTCCCACACGTTATAAGTGGTACATTTTTTAAATATCTAGCATATAAAACTATAAAATTAATGTAAAAACTGTAGTTTTGTGCTTTAATTAAGCTGGCTGTTTATGTTTCCTTTCATAAAAACCACAAACACAAGATTATTGTGACTAGGCTACTGAAAATATTCCATTCAATCACCAGAACGCAACAAATCTTCTTTTCATATGGTAATGTCAACCATATTAATTAATATTAGTTAATTCAATGCAAAATGTTTCAGGTATACTTTTTTTTTTTCTTTTTTATCAGTATGCATTCCCTGGAAATCGAACCAATGACCTTTCCATGCTCTGCTGTTTCAGCTACATGACAATCACCCTTGTCACAGTCATCACATTCGAAAAAAACACATATCCAAGTTGACATACAATCCATAATGTTTATATTATCTACTCAGTGTTGTCAAAAGGTATGATCAGTGAAGATATCATAAATCACTTTCATGAGGTTTTTTGTCAGTTCCAACAGCAGAGCAGAGTATACCAACAATACTGTTATTAACAAGAATTGTAAAACATTATTTACACAGTAATGGCTGACTATCTTTCAAATGCATATTGTGCAGTTCTCCTGTGGTCTTCTCACTAAATTCTGACTGAAATAAGACTTTTAAAAAAGTGTAAAATTAAATCTTTAAAATATCATTAAAATATTTGAAACAAGATGAAAGTAGAAAAAGTCCACATGCTTATCATTAAGATAAATGACCTGAGATTTTTCCTCTTCCCATGGTTCTACCCACATTGATGTCCCTGATGTCTGGACCTCTGTATTTTTTCTGAGGTGTATATTAAAAGTTGTGAAATAATTGCCTATTGTACAACACCAAGATTACCACCTTTCTCATCTGAGCAATTTCAAAATGACTGAGATGGTCAATCAAATCAAAGAAGGCTGGCATTACCATTACTTTTTACAGAGACAGAGTGTGAATTCTAGCACAACGCTTCAGTTTTAATAGCAAAAAAGTGAAGTTGCAATAGTCTTTTCTTCCCTAATGTGATGTATATCTGAGTGAAACGAGTTCTTGAACAAGAAAAATGTTTTTCTTCTTGACTGTGACATGGGTGATTGTCATGTAGCTGAAACCGTAGAGCATGGCACTAGCAATGGCAAGGCCATTGGTTTGATTCCCAGGGAATGCATATTCTGATAAAAAAAAAAAAAAAGTATACCTTGAATTGTATAAAAGCCTTTACCAACTGCATAAATATAAATGTGATTTAAAACAAAAGTGTAAAATTTGGTAAGAATCCCAGTTCAGATTTAATGTAAACTTAATTGAAGCAGATATGAAAATACATATGTACAACTATCTTTGCATTTTGAGTATTTTGGATAAATTGGTACATTAATGCGATAAACCCACTTTCACTATTTCACACTTACATATAATCAGATATAGTATAAAATATGCATAAAATAAGCACTGGCTAATAATGGGATTTTATGAACATTTTAATGCAATCTTCTGCTTTAAAACGTTTGAAAACTTTTGCACATAATGTATATAGCATATTCGATATATAGTTAAATTGACAATGAAGTAACAATGAAGCTATCAACTTGTTTTGCAATCACTACACAGCAGATTTGTACTCACATACTTGTAAATTTTTCCTTCAGATTCGTTGCTGAATCTACAAGATACAACTTCTTCAAACTAATAAATATGGCTAAAGCTTTTAAACTAAAATAACTTCTAAGAAGGACTAGGGGATTTTCTGACTATTCTGTATTCCTGTAGCTCAAACAGTAAAGCACTGTGATAGGGCATTAGTCTAATTACAAGTAAATGCATGAACTGATAAAATGTGTAGTTTGAATACAACGTGAGATGCTCTGGATAAAAGTCTTTCCCTATTGTGAATGAATATTATTGCATCTACATCACAGTAATGGAAATGTACAGGGGGTTATCAGTCAGGAAGGATGTTAGCTAAATTATGTCAAGAAAGCCTCAAGGGAAAAACTGGACTGGCAGTCAAAAAAAAAAAAAAAAGAGATAGAGAGAGAGAAAAAAAAAGAAAAGAAATATATGATAGAAAATGACAAGCTGTGTGAGGCTTCCACCACAAGCTGGAGATCATAATAACTACATTATCTAAACATATGTATCCGTTCGCATGTGCTGCAAAGTATCTTGATGTTATTTGGTCTGGAGGCTGTGCATTCCACGATGGTGTTGGCCTTCTAGCTATATAGAGGTGAAAAGAATAGGACCTGTTGCATTTTTTGATGATCTAAATACTACAATGGGTGATCTGTTTTACAAAACTAATAACCTCAAGACTGGCAAATGGCCCAACCTTCACTGCATGGCGTCTATGTGTGTGGGTTGGTAACATTAAAGCCCGGGATACACTGCACGATTTTAGCAATCCTATAAGATCATTACTTTATCACACTGAATACATGGATCTATTAAACTTGGGTACGAAATGCATGTAGACCAGTGGTTCCCAAACCTTTTAGAATGCAGTACCCCCTGAGGCATTTACCATCCTTCTGTGTACCCCCTCTCTTCCACTTAGACTGCACCTTTTCCATTAAGGGACAATATTTGCCCCCTAAATTGACTTTCCAGTGCATTTATTATCTTTATAAATACCTTTACAACATTAATAATGTTTTAAAAAAAAAAAAAAAAAAAAAAAGTTCGATAGAGAAACATGCATTGATGATAAAAATGTACAAATAAGTGATTAATTTACATACCAAAACTGGCAGTAGGTGGCGGTAAGTCTTAATGCGTGAATCACCGAGTCATTCGTTCATTCAGTAACAAAGCAAGTGGCTGTATTTATGAATGAATCATTTAATCAATGACTTTCGCAAGCGATTCATTCAAACAGATTCATTCACGAAACACCGCTGTGTCTGTTGTAGTTCTGCTATGGCTTTCGTTGGAACTAATATTTTGTTGCAAAATAGAGTAAATACTGACAATACTGTGAAGAACATCACTTAATATTACCCTTTTGTTTGTTGAACTGTTCTATAAAATCAATGTCACATTTGCAAACGTATGGATATTTGGATTTGCATTCTTGCTCGTGTAATTTTATCAACATTAAAAACAGCAGCCATATCACCCTGTAGCCCAAGACTGGTTGCCCACTGAAGCTAAGCAGGGCTGAGCCTGGTTAGTATGGGAGACCTCCTGGGAAAACTAGGTTAACTGCTGGAAGAGGTGTTAGTGAGGCCAGCAGGGGGTGCTCACCCTGTGGTCTGTGTGAGTTCTAACATCCCAGTATAGTGATGGGGACATGATGAATCACACATCAGTTTCGTAAGATAATCAGTTTTAAGTTTTAGCGGCAATTTTTATTGGCTGGTCAGTAGACGTAGGTCGTAGCAGCAAACACACTGTGCATTGATCATGCTGAATTTCTGACACTGTCAGAAAATGATCGTAGGCTATCTTTGGTCGCAAGACCGGGAAAACAGCTGTCTTTGAACCTCTCTCACTGTACGACATAGGAGCCACGATGTCAACATTAAGAGCCACGATCGCAGAAATCGCCACGATTGTTTTAGGATAGCCATCTTTCGTCTGGGACAGCCAAAAACCGTGCAGTGTATCCTGGGCTTAAGAGGAGAACTCCTGGATGAAGGAAACTTTCAATGATGTTTACACTATAGCAAGAGAGAAAATATATGACAGACACATACAGTACATGATCTGTTCAATGCTTCTTTCTTCTGCCATCTTTCCTTGTCATTCAGATGAGTCATGTTTTTCTTTACGTTTATCGCAGTAGTTCATTTCCCCAAGGTTAATTGTGTATATTTTTTTATTTTAAGATAATTGTGTTTGTGAAACCATTTATCAATATTTAATATAGACATGCATGAATAGTTATTAGATATGGCAAAAGTTCAAATGGCAAGAGGCTGTGCTTTGTCACAGTGGTTTATGCTTTATTAGTAGATTCTGCAGAGACTGCAGCTTTGACTATGTCAAAGATTACATTTTGGGGAATAGATTCCCATCTGAAATGTAGGCTATTTAAGCAACGTGTTGCATGAATAGTAATGTAACAAAAAAAGGAATACTTTCTATTGCAAGGTTTGTGATAAGAATGTAAAATATATAATATATATTATATACATAAATATATAATATAAAATGCATCCTTGAAGGCTTCAGTTTACGACTTCAAACAGACAAGTGTCTGGATGCATAAACAGGCACACAGATTTTCAAAACTCATAACATAAATGGCCTGCTGTAAAAGGCTGTGTTATCTCACTGGAGCTGTATAGAAGCAGGTGGAATATACAAATCAGACAGCATATCATTTCAGTTTCAGTCATCCTCTATCTTAGCTCTATTTCTCTAAGCTTCTCATCCCTTTTGTCAGTCTGAATTTTCCACCTCTCAAGCTAAAACGCAGAGGTACCTTGCTGCATGTGTAATTTTGTTATTTTACAGCTGGTGGTCTTTGGTGTGCTGAGTAAGTTCAACCATTAATTCGATGGAAGAGAAAACACCCTAGCCAATTTTCAATTTCAATTGTGACTCCAGCTTTAGTGCTTCCTGTGAAGCTTAATTGCCTGCAGATTTCCTGTCATTTCCTGTCAATTTAAATAAATAAGTATTTTTAATAGGGCTTTTACACTGGGTGCGTTTGCTGCGGCTTGAGTCCGAGCATGATTTGCAAGCCATTCATTTACATGTGTTTCGTTGAACTAGTGATGTCGTCATGGGCTAAATTGCATGCGCAGGTTACTTTACTTCCTGAACAAGTGTGCACCTGAGTCAGAGTTACATTCACGTGAATCGCACCACAGTTCCAGTGCAACTGAACTCAGACCACATTCTACACACTCTCAAAAAATGTTGGGTTAAAGACAACCCAAGTTGGGTTGAAAATGGACAAACCCAGTGGTTGGGTTAAATGTTTGCCCAACATGCTGGGCAGTTTTATTTAACCCAACTATTGTTTAAAAATTACTATATGGCTGGCTTAAAATGAACTCAAAATAGGTTGGAAATTAAAAATCAGACACATAATTACCAGATGCAATAATAATAATCAAAAGGTGAACATTTATTAATAAGCAATTTAATAAATGTTTATTGTTTAATTATTTTTTATTAAACATATTAATAAATGTTCATTTCCAACACATTTTGGGTTCATTTTAAGCAAGCAATACAGTAATTTTTAAAATTTTAAATGTTAAAACAACCCAATACCTGGGTTTGTCCATTTTCAACCCAACTTGGGTCGTTCTTAACCCAACATTTTTTTAAAGTGCAGGTAGTCTCGTGTTTGGTAACCTGGTGCGCTCCCGGGTCCGCATCTTTAAAATTTTTTCATGCAAACCGCGCCGTTTCAAACTGAACTGCCAGCAACACACATTCGTGGTGTTTTGTTTCTGAATGACTCAGTGTTTTGAACAAATCAGTTGAGTTCATGAGTTCACACTTACAAATGATTAGATAGAGTAAAAGAGTTTGCATATTTGGCTTGCTGTCCGGGGGAGGGCTCCGAGCTCGGAATGTGGCCCAAACCCAGAGTACTCCCCCGTATCTTTGTGAGTGTGAGGAGACGGGGTGGTAGGGGGATGCAGAAAAAACTGTCAAGGATATATTCACCCAATATTCAATATTCTCCAACAAGCAATATCTTACCCTGCTTAAAAATCCAGCATTGCTGGTCACCAGTATAAGATATGTATTCCATACTAGGTTGTTGCTGGTTTGCTGGTCCCAAACATGGGAAGCGGGAGTGCTGGTGGACCAGCTACACCAGCTTAGTTTTGCTTGAGAGCAGTATGACCATGCTGGTCCACCAGCTAGACCAGCACTGTACCGGCTCTTGCATAAACCAGCCTGGACCAACATGGAATTCATGCTGTACTTATTCATGCTGTACTCATTCACAAAGTACTTATAAAAAAGTACTCACATAAGAGAGTATGTGATTTTTGAACACCTGAATGGATGAGTGTTTTGAACAAATCGGTTGAGAATGATTCAAATGATTTACTCATAAAGACGGGCACTTGTCGCCACCTACTGGTGTAATGATGCTGAACGAGTGACTAAAAAATCTACACTGATACTTACTTAAGTATCAGTGTACTCTGAACAAACACAGACAAGCGGAGTGGTACAGAGAGTGAAAATTCCCAGTGCTTTTTGGACTGTTATATTAGCGATTATAGAAATCTGCTTGATATTTGAGAACCCGAAACCAACTACTTTAATGTCTCTTAAAAATAAATCAAATGCAGCTTTGAAAGTAGAATGTGAGTAGTCAAGCTGACACCTAGATGAATATATTTACTTTGCGGAAACACAACAGTATATTTATGCTCACGCTTCATCTGTGAGGTGTCAAATTTGATACATTTACATATATGTGTTAATTATGTGAATCTCCTGTACTCACTTTCCTTGTTGCTTTAAATGTGTATTTAATTTAAATTGCTTAAAACCATGTACGCTCATATGAAAGAATCCAGTCATTTCATTGTCTGTTGCAGCAAGTCCTCTCATAGGGGCCAGCATGTTGAGATTATATGACCAACCAAATACTATATGTTGTACACTACTCCTACCGCATGTGTTTCATTGTTTTGGTCACACTTTAGTTTAGGGTCCAATTCTCACTATTAACTAACTATTAACTATGACTTTGCCTCAATAAACTCCTAATGACTGCTTATTAATAGTTATTAAGGTAATTGTTAAAGGGGACCTATAATAAGGTGACCAGATTTTTTAAATGGAAACCGGGGATTAAATGGAAACATTTCCTATTTGAGTGGCCAAATAATGTATAAATCTTATTTGTTATTATCTAATAATTAAAAAACGGGGACAATACATTTTTGAATGATTATTATTATTACATTGATAATTATTATGATTTAGTTTGATTATTAGGATTTTTGTCTTTAAATACAATTTACCAAAAAACTATTACACTATTAATAGTAACCATTGTAAAAGCAGTTCAAAACAATATGCCTATTATGTTATAACAAAAGTAACTTTACAAAAGTTCTTTACAAAAAATAAAACGACATACATATAAAAAGATAACTAATATTTTTTAACATTTATTATTGAATTTAATGTTTTCATTTTCTCAAGCTGTTTATACTCTAAAGCCTATACAACTTTTTTTAAACTTTTAACTGTTTTAACTATTATTTTGCATTTTAGACACATTTTAAGCACAACGTTGCAAGTGTATTATTTATTATATTATTATTATTTTATATATTCATATCTGAGTCTACCTTCATCACGTGATATAAGATGCGTGTGTGTGTGGAAATGATGCGTTGTGAAATGACTGCGGAACTTCTAGGGACGTTTAAAATTGATGAAAACAATCCCTCACCCTGTTGAGGCCCTGTTATAAAACACATACAAACAGTATTACTTTAATTTAACATGGATAGTTAGCATGTTACTACCTTGAAACCGATAAGGAATGTTTTTTTTTATAACTGATAATAATGACGCTCTGCTCTCATCCAGGTTACGTTCTTCATTAAGTAGCAGCGCGTGCGCGACCAAGTGTAGCTGCACAGCTCCCTCTGTTGGTGAAATAATCACTACACGATTGTTTCAATAAACCCAACAGGCTGCTGTGGGCTATTTGCAGTGTATTTGTGGGTTGTTTGGAATGAGCTGTAAAACGGGGACATTTCCGGGGACAGCTCTAGTTGGGGACAGAACACGAAAAACCGGGGCTGTCCCTGGAAAATGGGGACGTCTGGTCACCCTAACCTATAATGCCTCTTTTACAAGATGTAATAGAAGTCTCTGGTGTCCCCAGAATGTGTCTGTGAAGTTTCAGCTCAAAATACACCACAGATAATTTATTATAGCTTGTCAAATTTGCTCTTGTATGAGCAACAAATCTTTTGTTTCGAATCAGTGGTTCGGAGTGTATCAAACTGCCAAAGTCACGCCCCCCAGTGGTGGACCATTGCAATTTCGAAACACTTATCACGTGAAGAAGCCTTGTTTACTGAAATCACGTGACTTTGGAAGTTTAATACGCGCTCTGAACCACTAATTCGAAACTAAAGATATGTAAAGCTTCAAAGCTTCATAAAGCAGTGTTTTGAAATCGCCCGTCACTAGATATTGTTGAATAAAGTAATTTGCTGCATCCGAATTCGCCTACTTATACTATGTCCTAAAAGTATGTACTGTTTTTGTAAAGAAAAAGTACATACTTTTGAGTGTGTAGCAGAGTATGCAAGGTTTGGGACATACTACCTCGTCATAATTGCGTCTTTAACAGACGTTCTGTCGATTAGTTTTGCAACCTGTAACTGTTTAAACTACCCTGTCAATCATCTTGTCACAGTTAAAATCCTCCACATTTAATTTCCTACCATTTTGGAGAGAAATGTAGTCGCATGTTTACCTGCCAGTCATAGGTCTTTCATGCAGAGAACTCTCCTCATCTTTGCATAATGATGCATTTAAAAGTTAATGACCAATTGCATCGTTATAAAAGTTCACAATGCTGTTGCAGATGAAATATAATGTGGATAAAATTTAATAAATATATTTTCGTCAGGTTAGATACTGATTATTAATCACTCAAGCCCCTTTATATACCTCTCTGCTTAACCGTCGGTCTCGCACATCCATCATGTTTGTAGTTTTTTAACACTTTTTATTCGTATTTGTAGTTCTAATCGAATCCTCGTCCACGGCGCAATGTGTTATGGCAATATTAGCCGTTAGAGTGTGCACGGATCTGCACTTCGAATTCTAACCGGAAAAAGCAGACCATCCGGGTATCTTTGGAATACTCATTTCAACATACTACCATTTAACATAATACCATTTGTGGCATATGTACAATTATTGGGTGCACTTTATTCGAGCGGCGCTAGTATGCTGACGAAAGTGAGGATCCACTGCTTCGAGTCCAAATGGAAGCTGTGTGACGTCATGTAAAAAAGGGTCTATTTGGGACATACTAATTCTTATTTCGAATACTATTTAGGACAATAGTATGCGAATTGTTGTTGTTGTTTTTTTGGTGCACAAAAAGTATTTTTGTCGCTTCATAACATTAAGGTTGAACCACTGTAGTCACATGAACTGTTTTAAATATGTCATTAGTAGCTTTCTGGACATTGAAAGTGTTTTCTTGCTGGCAATGGAGGCCTCACTGAATCATTGGACTTTATGAAAAATATCTTAACCCTTTCGCACGGCCAGAAGAGTCATCAGACTCATTAATGTCTCTAGTTCCACTCACAGATGGTCAGCCATGGAGACAAATCTGAACACAGACTCTAAACACTCTGTACAGCACCTCTTCTGGCTCTGTGACCTTTACCATTGGGTTTGAGTTTTCAGTGAGTGTAGGTTTATTACAACTGCTGGTCACCACCATGGCAGAGGCTATTTGCACAAAGTGCAATATATGCTATTTACACCAAGTGCATTTTCATTTCACTAAGTGTAAATAGTCAGATGTTATTTATACTTAGTGCAAATAGTGGAATATACTATTTGCACCTCAGTGTATTGTAGTATATTATAAAACTGTATGCAATGATAACAGTATACATAATTATATTTATTAAAATCATAAATGGATGCTGCCTTATTTAGACATTACTTGTCTCTATCTCTCAGGTGAATGTACACAAAAGTTTATTTAAGTAATCTATGGAACGCACAATAGCTAAAATCTAAACACAAACGCACACACTAAAATATGGAATAATGAAAATGAAAGAGTCAGTCACTACCTGAGCAAAACCATCTGTTTCTTAATTTAAAGCACTTTGGTAACAAGGGGTCGACATCTTATCCTCCTGTGTTTGATAAAGATTTAAGTGGATACTCTCATTGTTCTTAGTAGTGTAACGAACAGAAGTTTCTTTCAATGGTTTTTCCTTGAGTTGGCGATGGAAGAAGGTAGTGTTGAAAATTGCATCGGATTCTTCCAGGGTGAAATGAACAGAGACAAACTTCTGACTCTGAATAATGGGTGAGGCCTTGCCAGAAGCAGCGATGAGAAGTAGTAAGGTACATGTGACGATGTTTATTCTAGTAACTTACACTTCACCAAAACCACACTGCAAAAAGAATCGTGTAAACCAAGTAAACCTTGAGATTATTACTTGTGACATTAAAACAAAATATATGGATATGTGAACATGTATACAACTAAATTACTGATCTCTTAAATATTTTCTAATTTCACTAAATTTAGTTTCGTGAACATTTTTATTAAACATGGACCTTTATTTTCATTAAAATTGATTATTTCTAATATTTTGTAAATGTGAGCAACTAATTTAGACACGCAAACTGGGTGCCAGTGTGGTGTGACGAATATGCTAGGCCAGATTCGCCTCGCATTCGTGCATCTTCGGATGCGGAGTCATGCGGAAAGTTACAAAATTTGCTGTGCACACCACCAAGCAAAATGGGTTCGCACACACTCAACACGCACTTCCGCCAGCACCACGATGACATCATTTTTGTCGCTCGCACCCAAGCGAACTTGCGGACGCGTCGGATATAAATCATTCTTCACTTCTCTTACTTCAATTCTGGACTGACTGAGATAGTGTCCTTTAAATTCTACAGAGGTCACACCTCTCGAAGGTGGCTTGACCAATGCAAAGCTGTAATTTTGAGCGGAAAAAGGTTTCTTTGTTCCTCTCTACAGCTTTTTTGCATAGTCAGAGTAGGCCCGCAGATTTGTGTGCCATTAAACTCTGATTAGTGTAAAAAGTTATAAAGATGTATAGCCCAGTATTCATGAAATTAGGAAAGGATGTTTTTGATATGAAACATGATTCATTAAACAGTATATAATACAAACTGCAAAGTACAAAAAGCATATAATACAACATGATGTTCTGGAGCTGTGTATATTCATGCTTGGGTGGTTTGTCCATGAATTAAGTGGGAAAAGTCATTTTCATGTTTATTATTTGTTTTAGTCTTTCCTCTGCCTGTGTTGTTAAACATGTAGCTATTCTTCCCCATGGCATATCTTTGATGCCATGGAAGGTGTCATAGTTTCCTGGCTAGTGTCTGCAGGGGGAATAAAAATGTAATAATGGTCTGTGGGAGACCAGAATTCTTGATGCTGCTTGGCCTTTGATTGATACAATGTGGGGTATATGAGGTCTTACAACTCCCAGGTGGATTATTTATTAAATATAGCAAATGATTGTGTGTCTTTCTGAGCTGAAATGCGAAAGGGAAAAGGGAGAATAATACATTTGGAAAACTTCACCTCACCATAATCTTAATTTTCCATGCCACTGCTTCAGTTATTAGCAGGATTTATTTTGTACTTTTGTCTGGCTCAATCAGACAATGGTGGGAGGATTTAGTGTAAACAGCCTCTGCCAACAAGGCGGGCTATTGACACTTGGTGTCAATAGACATGAATGGTTTGATCCTTGCAAGAAACCGTCATTATGAACCTGATCAAGGAACAGGAACACAAGGAACACAAATCTTGAGTAGTTGATAATATTTAATAATATATTAATATTAACAGCAGGTCTATTAGGCTGCATTTACACTGTAAGACATTGTGTATAGATCATATATTTTGATACATGCCTTTTTGTCCCATCTGTTTACAACTGTTTACATTAATACCAACTTGTTTTAGAATAAAAATATCTTTTATCTATTTTTTTAAAACAAATAATTTTTTTTCTTTTTACCGTCTTAAGCATGAAATTAACAAAACAAATGCAATATGAAATAAGCTATAAGGATGTTAATATTTTACTAGTATGATGTTACTGGGTGTGTTTTGATATTACAGGAAACAAACATTTTTTTACTGCATAAAAAAACTATTGTCTGACATCAGTTAATATTATAAAAAGTTTTTTTCTCGTTCATCTTACAACACCTGACACTGCTAAAGTGCACTTGTATTTAAAAAAAAAAAGAGAGAATTTCATTTCAAATGATTTTCCAGTCGATGGGCCATGGAAAATGACAATCATGAGACAAGACATCCTTGCTGTTACTGAACATGCTTCTAGTCTTCCAAAAGCAGCATATTCATTATTAATCTTATATTCTTACCAATATTATATTTTAATGCCATTTCAATTAGTTTTGTAAAATATAAAGATATAATGCCTGAATGACTTTTACTTCTATTGTGAAAGCTTAATTCTCAAGGGTGGCATTTAACTTTAAATGTGTTTTGAATGAGTTTTGAATCTTGAACACTTGGTCCCTGGAGTGTGCACGAGAAATAGCATATGCACATTTCAAAGCCCTTGCTGGCTAAAGAAGTTTTCCCAGGTGTCCTCCATTATGGGTTGCATTAACAATGACAGAGGACTTTTTCTTATACTGCAGGAAGACCATTTACATTTCTGGTGTACCAGGGAACTCCTGAGACAACACATCATTTAACCCTTTATTGGCCTGGTTATTTACTACCCTCCCCATCATTCATTTTTAAGGTTCCACATCAACCTTCTCAGTATTCCCCAATCTATTCATTATAACCAATATAAAATATAAAAAAATAATCATAAAAGAATATATATTTTTTTTTTTGGCAAAAAGTGTATAAGGTTGCTAGTGGCCCGATTTATGTAATAGTGTTAAGTATAATGGAATCTCTGATGACTCAATAAGTGCAATTCACCTTTATTCCTCAAGGTGGCAATGTCTGATACACAATGATGATGTGATGTTTCACTTATAATTATCGCATTTACATTACATTTAATCATTTAGCAGACCCTTTTATCCAAATCGACTTACAAATGAGGATCATTAGAAGCAATCAAATCAACAATAGGGCAACAATATGCAAGTGCTGTGACAAGTCCCAGTTAGTATAGCACAATAGGCCTTCACGTAGCAAGTTTTTTTTTTTTTTTTTTTTTTTAAATAAATAGAATAGTAAGTGTTAGTATTAATGGGTCAAGTGAAAAAGATGCGTCTTTAGCCATTTCTTGAAAGTGGCTAAAACTCAGCTGCTCAGGTTGAGATTGGCAGGTCATTCCACCATCAGGGAATAGTCCAGGTAAAGGTCAGTGAAAGTGATTTTGTGCCTCTTTGGGATGGCACCACAAGGCATCGTTCAGTTGCAGAACATAAACTTTTGGAGTGCATATTAAGTCTGAAGTAGTGAGTTTAGGTATGGGGGTGCAGAGCCAGTGGTTGTTCTGTAGGAAAATATCAGTGCCTTGAATTTGATGCGAGTGGCTATTGGCAACCAGTGCAAATTGATGAAGAGCAGTGTGACATGCGCTCTCTTCAGCTCGTTTAAAGATCACTCTTGCTGCTGCATTCTGGATCAGTTGCAGAGGTTTACCAGTACATGCTGAAAGGCCAGCCAAGAGAGCATTACAATAGTCCAATCTGGAAAGAACAAGAGCTTGGACAAGGAGTTGTGCAGCATGCTTTGATAAGAAGGGCCTGATCTTCCTTATGTTGTGTAATGCAAATCTGTAGGGCTGGGCCGCTCTAGAAATGTGCTCTGTGAAGTTTAACTGACCATCAGTTACAACTCTGAGCTTGAGGTTCCATTGGTGTCCTGGAAGGAGTTATGGATGATGAACCTTGCTGAATGGAGAAGTTGTGATGAAGTGTTGGGTTGGCCAGGATCACAAGCAGCTCTGTCTTTGCAAGGTTAAGTAGGTGGTGGTCCTTCATCCAGTCCGAAATGTCTGTCTGTCAGGCTGAGATGCGAGCAGCTACCGTTGGATTATCTGGCTGGAATGAGAGGTAGACTTGTGGAAGTATGGATGGATGGAAACCTCCAGGCTGGTTTTGTCAAAGTGCATCCCAGGCAGGACACACCATCCTGGGCACTCTAGACTTATACAAAATAACACAGACCAGACAACCAGGCAGTCAGAGTGAGGGTCTGGCATGCCTCAGGTCGGAGAGAGTGTGCCGTCTTGGGCACCCTAGGGTCAAAAGACACCCTGGAGGAATTTCCTCCTCGAAAAACTACTAAGTCCAAGTTGGCAAAGACTGGCCGAACCTCCATGCTCTCCAACCCATTCTCCTAGCCCGGGGAGGGTGGCCCGTTCCCAGTCAAAGTCAGATCTGTGCGCCTTATGGCTGGTGCTTATCGGGCCATCACGGTGTTGGGGAGGAGGAGACAAAAATGGACTTAGAAAATATTCAACACAGATCGAGAACCAGGCAGTCAGAGGGAGGGTCTGGCAAGCCTCAGGCCAGAGAGAGTGTGCTGTTTTGGGCACCCTAGGGGTAAAAGACACCCTGGAGGAATTTCCTCCTCGAAAAATGACTAGGTAAGACTTGAACCAATGGAGTGTGGTTTTGTCCATTGTCATGAGGGTTGACAAGAGAATCTGGTGGTTAAACGTGTCAAAAGCAGCAGACAGATCCAGCAAGATGAGTACTGATGATTTGGAAGCTACACTTCCCAGTCTCAGAGCTTCAGTAACCAAGAGCAAGGCAGTCTCGGTTGAGTGGCTGCTTTTGAAGCCAGACTGGTTGTTGTCCAGGAGGTTGTTCTGTGTGAGAAAGGTAGAGACTTGGTTGAACATGACTCACTCATGTGTCTTAGCAATGAATGGAAGAAGTATAGTATACTGTAGTCTGTATAGTTTTTTGAAAAGTTCTGGATTTAGAGTGGGTTCCCCTTTCCATGCAACCCCCATATATTATCTCTAAAACTATGAATTTAATGAAACATTTTAAGACCATGTCATGTGTGCTTTTAGAGAAGGCTAATAAAAGGCTACAGATCTCACTTTAAACCACATACAAGTGTATGCAATAACTTCCAATTGCAATCTAATGTGGGTTTTGGTCATGTTATGTTGTTGAAATGTTATTTATAGCCTTTTATAAGAATCGCTGCACCTGCCTAGAATTTCTAATGTAATCCTTTATTGTTATGAAAATAAGCCAAATCACATGAAAATCACATACAAATCATTTACTACCTTAATGGTGTGTTTATTAGCTTCATGTTTCATGAGTAGAAAATCTTTTCTGTGTTTCTTGTATACAAACCAACCGTGGAAGTGTAATGGAAGTTCGTCATTGGAAGAAACAGGGTGGGTCGCAACCCGGAAGTATAAAGGGAGCGCCTAGAGAAGCAGTCAGTATCTTATCGTCTTCAGGGACTGTTTTGTTTGATTGCGATTCATCAAATCTGGTAAGGGATTTTACTGTGTACTAACAAACGTTTCAGTAAGTGTGTGGATCTGTGTCCCAGGTTTTGACACTTTGCAGACTGTGAGCATCTGTTTTTTAGGATGCTCCGCTCTCGTTTTGCCGTCTTCTCGAGGGAAGAGCAGCCGACATCTGTGCCGGTGGTTCTGGTCCCGCCCGTGCTGAGGCAGGGAGGCGACCGAAATCATGGGGTTCACAGATGGGGCTTGCGGGGGAGTTTGAGAGAGGTATTTCTTTTTATACCCAGCGGCTGTTGAGGGTTGGCTTCTGTATGATGATAATGTTCTTTCTTTGTCATTATCTGATTTGGAAGCGAGTGCTCTTCTGGTTTTTAGCCCAATAGAGCAGGGGTGGCTGTTAGAAAGAAGGAAGGCGAGCCTTTTTAAACTTCTAAGCCTCCCTGCCCCACGTATACGGAGCTGTTTAGATTGTGGAGCCCGCCTCTGGCAGGCTGCAGCTGCTGTGTGTGTGTGTTAAGAAAGGGATCACGCGGACAGCTCGATGTGCGATTCCTTTCCGAACATAATCTAAACAGCCTTCCATTCCTTCCTGATCTACATGAGGCATGGAAAAAACCATATTCGGCTCATTTTCACTGACATTGATGTTTCATTGATGTTGAGGGAATGAGCCAGCATGGGTATGTGTCGTACTCTCGCTATTGATGAGTTGTTTGTTAACTATCTCATCATGAGGCGGGCGCGGGCATTAAAGCTCTGGTCCTGCCTTTTAAGCTCTTTATGTGAAAAGGCTTGAATGGCAGGGCATATGCGGTGGCTGCATCAGACTGGTGCTGCTCCACACATGATGGCAGTGTTACAGGCATTACCAGTCTGATCTGCTGAAGGATCTGGATCAGCGGCAGCGCTTTTTAACCTGCCTTCCGCTCTGATCTAATTCTGGGCCCAGACAGACAGGAGGAGGAAGAAAGATTTGAGGAAGGAAGTCAGTTACGGACGGCAGCTGCATCGTTGACTGATTTCCTCTCCATGAGGGTAGTTACTTCTACCCTCTCCTTTCTTCTTCCACCTCCTGAGTAATAATTTTTTACCCAGGTGCTTCTTACGATTAGAACGAGGGCTGGGCCCGTGATGTAGTTTTTTGTGGCTCACTTTGTAGAGGCTCTTTCAGGCTTGAAAGGACCATAGATTCCATCCTTCTATGATGGTATGTCTCCGTTCTTCGAGCCACAGTTTTTAAGCTTGGTCTATATTTATTTTAATATTTGACCGTAGTTTTCCTGTATAGCCTTTCCTGGGTGCATAAAGGAGGTAGGAAGGGAATTTAGGGCCCTGAAGTTCCCATTAGGTTGGTTCTTTGTGTTGGCTTTTGGCCACCTTTTTCAGTTACCATATGGTAGAGTAGCTTTCTCCTCTGGTCATAGCTAGAGTTGGTATTAGAGATTGGTACTCTTTACTTCAGTTAGATCTATGTTAAGCATCAGCCTTCGGGCCACCTGACATTGTTTGACTTGGGTTGAATTTCGCTCCTCTGAGCTTTTGTTTTTAGAGTGTATTTCAGAGTTTCCTCCTCTCTATTGAGAATTTTGAGGTTGAGTTTTAGCCCCAGGCAGATCTATGCTTATGTGTGGATAGGCCCACAGCTATAGCTGGCCTAGGGTAGAACTAGGGTTTAGGTGATATACTGCAGTTTTCACCCCTTTTATTACAACCCCTGTCAGAAGAGTGTAGTTTCCTAGTTCTGGCCTCCTCTTATTAGAGTTGTCAGGCCGAGGCCCATTTCCCCTTTGGTGTAGGTGCACGATAGATAGCTGCTAAGGTAGCAGATTCAATCGAGATTCAAGTTTGAGTGAACAGTGTTCGCTTTCCTTAGCTCCTGTTCCCTAGGGTTCAGTGCAGATGTGTCTGTCTTGATGAAAAGTGCTCACCCTTGAAATTCACATTTCAGGGTGGTACGAATGAAAAGTGAAGCATTACCCTGTTTCTCAGGGTTGTTATGCTCTAGTTCTATTTTTGCCCTGCACAATGTGAGCCCTTAACTCTTTGCTGCCACAGGTTAGCACCTGTTTTCTGTAATAGTAGGCTTTTATATATTGTGTTAGCCTCCTTCAGAGCATAGTGACTAAGTTGTACTCCCCTTGCTATTTAGGGTAAAAAACTGTGTTTTTACTGAGTATATGGCCTGTTGGAATGCATACCTCAGGATGAGTTTTGTTTTGAACCTCACTATTTTGTTTGGTTCTTATATGACTCCCTTTAGAGTTTGAACACTGCCACAATTGATGATTGTGTTGTTTGAAGTAGTTGGCTTTATTTGCACCTCCTTCAAAGCACAATAGTTTGTTGTATTACAAGTTTTGTTGGTAGATGTTTAGTTAGAGTTTTTTGCTCACTTAGTATACTGGCACTGCCACAGGTTTATGCCCGTGATTATTCGAGGTAGTAGGCCATTTTTGTGGCCTCCTTCAAAGCATTGTAGCATGTTTCTTTGTACTCCCCTTACTGTAAAGGTTGAAATTATCTTTACTGAGTACATTGCCTGTTGAAATGTGTAGATTTAAGTTCAGGTTTAGTTAAGCTAGGGTAGTTGGTAGTGTGGTCTCAGATTATTGGTCTCTCCCTTAGAGTTTAGACACTGCCACTGGCTGATGCCTGTGTCTTTCGGGAGTAGTAGGCCCTGTTTGGGCCTCCTTCAAGAGCATGATGGTGTAGGTTTGTACTCCTCTTACTTAAAGAATAAAAGTTATTTTACTGAGTACATTACAGGGTGGTATGTTGGTATTCCGCCACTGGCTGACGCCACATGTCTTTCTGAGTCGTAGGCCCCATTTGGGCCTCCTTCAAGAACATGTAAAAGGGTTTTACCGAGTTCATTGCCTGGTGGAATGGTGGCTTAGGTTGAGTTAAATTTTTAACCTCACCGGAGGGTTTGGTTATCATGTTTAGCTCCCTAGAGATTGGAACACTGCCACAAGCTGATGCTACGTGTTTCTCTGGAAGTTGTAGGCCCTTCTTTGGGCCTCCTGCAGAGCGTGATGGCGTATGTTTGTACTCCTCTTGCTTTAAGAGTAAAAAGTGTTTTTACTGAGTACACTGCTTGTCAGATTCTGTTAAGGTTGACTGTTATGTGGGCACTCTACAGTCTTATCTGCTGTTTGTTCATTTTAACGAGATCTTGCTTATCAGCAAGTGAGCAGTTCTGGGTGTGTGGCATTTAGTGTCCGCCCTTGAAGCTTTCCCTCACCACTTATGGTTGTTCTCTAGCAGATTTAGCATGTAGTTCATATGTTGGCCTTTTGCAAGGCTGCTGTGATGTATTTCTACCTTTTTTGTAGAATTTGTGTCATGTTGCAGGCCTTTTTTCTGGGCCTCCATGATTGGTGCCTACAGTATGGTTAACTGTTAGGTTGAGCCCTGTACTCCCCTCATCGAGGGTTGTCCTATAATAGTACTTAGCTCCCTAAGCTGGTCGATGGCTGAAGATGGTCTGAGTTTCCTAGCCATGCATCGGGGCTGCCTGCTGAACAGTCCCTTCAGACGATAAGGTACTGACTGCTTCTCTAGGTGCTCCTTTATACTTCCGGGTTGTGTCTATAATGACGCCATAGGTTGTTGCCGGGCCAATAGGATTGGTGAGATTTGACAGTTGCATTCAGACACACGGTTCATGTGATGATGTTTCCCATAGCGTTTTTGAACAAAGAGTCTCATTCCCTGTTCTCAGGGAACCATGGTTACATACCTAACCTGTGACGTTATGAATGTGTTATATAAGTGCATATGTGCAGCGATTGATCTTCCTCTGAGTCATAACAGTGGTCGCAGAAGAGTAAACACAGGTAGACAGCGCTGGTAAATCAATGATGATTCGGTCTAAAAAATTAAGTAAATGTGTAAATATATCAATATTTTTCCAGATATGAGCACTTTTGGACTAAAAGCCCTAGTGAATGCTGTTCAGTGAAGCTATGTGAACACAAATAAAACACAATCTGGAGCAGACATGACTGAATATGAATGTGTGTTGTTATTCTATTCAAAGTATCAAAAATTACAGATGATTATTTTGCACTCCTGACATAAATTAAGAAATTAATGTCACTGCAACCGAGTTTTATCATAAACAGTGGTCAAATATTGAAGCTGAAGCCTTAAATCGTTGTAATGATACTCAGTTTGTCCAGATCAAGTAAGAGTGTGATGTTTTAACATGAAGTGAATGTTGAACAACAATAATCTGGGGCCGCTGGCGATCTTTGCATGTAAAGGGGTTTAAGCAGTGGGGATATCTGAGCCTACTTAAATGCTGTGCAGGTACCAGTGTGAAGAGAGGTGGTGACGTGAGAGAGTGAGTGCAGGTACAACTGAAGAAGAAATGGTTTGAAGGAGATGAGTGGGGACAGGATCAAGCAGACAGGTAGTAGGGTCATTGGAAAGGATGAGTTTGGAGACTTCTGCCTCCGAAAGCGGAGAGGAGGGGAGAGTGTGCGTGTTTGCCAGTTTGTGGTGTGGAGAACTGCCCACTGATGGTTGTTGTTTTATTTATGAAGAATGTGGCAAAGATGTCAGCTGTTAGAGTTGAAGAAGGAGGGGGAAGAGGAGAACAAAGAAGATAGGAAAAGGTTTTGAAAAGCATGCAAGAGTCTTAATTTTGTTGTGGTAGATTGCTGTTTTAGCAGTGGAGACATTTTCAGAGAAGGAAAAGAGAAGTGACTGATACAAACTAAAGTCAGTGGGATCTTTTGATTTGTGGCACTTCCTAGAAAGTAAGTAGGTAAAATTTTATTTATATAACAATTTTAAAGCTGCAACACACAAAGTGCTTTACACAATATAAGAACACAATCATTAAGAATACATTCATGAAGAACTATACACAATAAATTAACAAACAAAATGTAATAAAAAAATATAAAATATCAAAACCCAGAACACACAAAAATACATCACAAAATACTAAAAGCGTGTCTATAGAAATACGTTTTTATATGACATTTAAAAATAGACACATATTCAGCAGATCTAATATCCACTGGTATTCCACAAGTATTCCACAACTTTGGAGCCCTTACAGAGCAAATGCTCTGTCTTCTTTAGTTTTATATTTTATTCTTTGAACAGCCAGCAATTTGTTAAAAGAAGATCTAAGACATCTCACGGTTTCATAAGGTTTCAATAGCTCAGCTAAATACATATGCACCAAACCATTTAATGCTTTGTAACCAACTTCTTATCATGATATTCAAAATTCTAAATAAACACTCAAATTTCTAACTACCTGCTTAATTTTTGAAAAGACTTATTAAGAGCTAGCACAGTCTGATTTTAACTTAAGCTCTGACCCATTTTTACAGTTTTATCAGTGTTGAAATGCAGAATGTTTGAGGCCATCCATTTTTTTAAATGTTAAACATGCTTAAAGGACATCCAGACTAGTCAGATCCTTGGAACTCAGTGATAAATATAACTGTAGGTCATCTGCAGTGAAAATTAATATTATGTTTTTGAATCACAGAGCCAAGAGGAAGCATGTAAATTAAAAACAGAATTGGTCCCAACAGGGAACCCTGCAGTACACCACAGTAAATTTAAGAACGGTATGAGACTTCATTTCCAACTTACACTACAAATGTCCTATTGACAAATAAGACACAAAACAATCCAACACTCTCTCTGAAACTCCAACCCATGTTTTTAACGTATTTATTAAAATAGAATAGTCAACTGTATCAAAGGCTGCAGTCAAATGTAATTGTATTAAAACTGAACATTCTCCAGCATCCACTGCCATCAGTAAATCATTTGTCACTCATAAAAGTGCAGTTTTAGTACTATGATTTGCTCTAAAACCAGATTAAGAATTTCTCAAAAATATTTTTCTCATTAACAACCTCCAACAATTGCTTCTCTATTACTTTAAAATAAAAGATTATTTAGAGATAGGCATATAATTGTTTTCAGCTGCAGGATCTTTAGAAGTAGTTGAACTGCTGCAGTCTTTAGATCCTCAGGAACACATCCACACACAAGAGAGCTATTCACTATAGACAGCAAAATAGGTCCTATAGTTCCAATCACTTCCTTTAAAATTCTTATAGGAACCACATCATTAAGAGGCACTCACCTGTGGTGAAATGAGGCAAGCAGAGTGTGGAAGTCAGCAGCCTGAGGTTTTTCTAGGTGGATGTTGAAATCTCCAAGTACTACCTGAGGAGTACCATTCTCACATCCAACTCCACTAAGAAATTGCCTTAGCTGACCTGGGGGATGATAAGCAACTACAAAATGGATTTTAATGGGGTAGGTGATAGTTATTGCATAAAAGGAGCTATTGTCACACAGAGATGGTAAAGGATTAAATTTCCATTCACTGGAGAAAAGCAGACCGGTATCCCCACCCCAACCAGTCAGACGAGAGGTGTGGGAAAAAGTGATCCAGGTCTCAGTCAGGGACATGAGGTTGAGACCTGAATATGAGCTAGTTGCTGAATGTACTGGGGAAAACAGCTCTGATGATGACAGTGATGATAGTAAAAAGCATCTGCTCAAATTGAACCCTTCCAAGTTCCAAAAGATAACGAAATATGCTTTATTTTATTCTTTTGTAATTGTTATTAAAATTTCAAAAGAGGTTTAAACTATTGTGGCAGTTAGAAATCCATGCGTGTTAGATATAGATAGCTAAATACTGGAATATATAATAATGACTGGCAAAACTTTCATGAATTTAAGGGTTAAAAGGACAGTTCACCTGAAAATGAACATTCTGTCATTTACTCCCCCTCGTGTTGTTCAAACCTATATGACTTTCTTCTGTGGAAAATAAAAGGATATTTTGATGAATGTTAGAAATCAAACTATTTTGGTTAATACTGACTTCCATTGTATGGGAATAAAAAAATATTCCACAGAAAAAAAGAAAGTCATACAGGTTGGAATGACATGAGGGGAGTAAATAATGACAGAATTTTCATTTTTTTTTAATGAACTTTCCCTTGACCTAATCTAAAGTAAGAAATTACGGTTTCATGGTTAATAAGTTAACAAAGCATTAAAAAAAACATGATCTAACTGCTAATTTGACAATAAATGAAGAACTATTTGTTTATAATCTATTCATGTATTAACTGCAGTTTATAAACTATCAGTTAACTATAAACTAATAGTTTGCAAATGATTGATAAGTGTTTTATCACGGTATAGTTATTATAAAGTGTTACAAATATATTATTGTTTACCTGCATGTCACTTGACCATTAACTGACATCAGAGAACCATGAAATTAATTGTATTATTATTATTAATATTATTATTATTATTGATTTAATTTTATTACTGACCTAACTTATTAACTTCAAATCTCAGGGGGCACTTCAAAAAATCCTGGGGAATGTAAATATGAAATTATGTGAATTTGTACATTTTAATGTGTTTGAAATGTAAATGTAAAGTTATTTATTTTAAAGTACTTAATATTTGGAATCTGATTACATATTCTGGATTACGTGTAATCAGTTACTACACAGCACTGGATATTCATTAGTGCCCAGTCAAGCTCTCTCTCTGTGTGTGTGTGCGCATTTTTGTGATTTATAAGGACACAAATTTGTATAATGACATGGGTATTACACTTGTATTACGACGTAAACATGAAATAAGAATACATTTAAGTCTTTCTATTTAAAATAGCTTTAAAAACATACTAAACAATGTTTTATTAAAAATGTAAAAATGCAGAATGTTTTCTGTGATGGGTAGGTTTAGGTGTAGGGGTAGAGAATGTACAGTTTGTGCAGTATAAAAACCATTACGCCTATGTAATGTCCTCACTTTGATAGCAAAACAAACCTGTGTGTGTCTGTGTGTGTCTGTGTACATGTTTTTCTATCCCGGTGGGGACTTCAACCTGAATGCACACAGACTCGTGGGGACTTAAATTGAGGTCCTCATGAGGAAACAAGCTTATAAATCATACAGAATGAGTGTTTTTGAAAATGTAAAAATGCAGAAAGTTTTCTGTGATAGGTAGGTTTAGGGATAAGGTTAGTGTAAGAGGATATACAGTTTGTACAGTTTAAAAACCATAATGTCTATGGAGAGTCCCCACAAACATAGTGACCCAGATGTATGTGTGTGTGCTGTGTGTACATGTTTTTCTATCCCGGTGGGGGCTTCAACCTGAATGCACACAGACTCGTGGGGACTTAAATTGAGGTCCTCGTGGGGAAACAAGCTTATAAATCATACAGAATGAGTGTTTTTGAAAATGTAAAAATGCAGAAAGTTTTCTGTGATGGGTAGGTTTAGGGATAAGGTTAGTGTAAGAGGATATACAGTTTGTACAGTTTAAAAACCATAATGTCTATGGAGAGTCCCCACAAACATAGTGACCCAGACGTATGTGTGTGTGTGTGTGCTGTGCAATTTATTGGCTCAGTTCCTAGAGAATTGTGACAGCCATCAAATACTGTGCTTCATCCTCGTGCCTCTGTTATTCCGTGGGTCACTGCTTGCCAAATGAATGTTCCTTTCTCCTGTCAGTTCATATCAGAATAAGTTCTTTCTGTGCTCTGTACACATCCCTTCCTGCCTTGTCTCATGGAGTTTGAGCAAACTTTATTTTTGTTTGTTTGTTTTTTCTTTTATCGTCATATTAATTACACTGCAAACCTGACCTTCTGTCACTCCGGTTGGTCATATTCTTAGTTTGGAGACAGAACCCTGACGCGGATGTCCTTGTGTGAGGGTGTGCTCTCTTGTCCACATTGTGTGTTCGGAACAGGTTGTCTGGATCCTGGCACTCCTGTCTGGTTTAGTTTCGGTTTACTGTTGGTATCTGGATACATGTTTTGTCTACACGTTCTCAGCACTTGGTCAGGTCCCTTTTGACGTCACTTTTTAATGCACTCGGTACCCCTTTAGTGTCATTTTTCGATGTAAATTTTCTATGTGGTACTCAATTGCTTTCAATTGTTTGTCAAATCAATACGCATTTAATTCTTTGCATGCGTTTGTAAAAGTAGAAATGATTTCATAATTTTGGAGCACCTAACCCCACCCGTACCCTAAACCTATCCACTTCTCAACAATATAAAACAGATAACAGGCAAATAAAAGTACAGTCACAGGTACTTATTGCAAAAAAAAAAAAAAACCTTTATAAGAGTATTACAAACAACTCGTGCTGCACTGTAAGTCTTTTTAAGCCATATGATATCTTTAGGTGAAGAACAGAGTGGAACTTAAAGGGTTATTTAACACAAAAATGAAATTTCTTTCATTAATTACTCACCCTCATTCCAAACCTGTAAGACCTTTGTTATCTTTGAAACACAAATTAAGTATTTTTGATAATATCCAAGAGGTTTTTTTTTATATCTCCCATAGAAAGCAACGAAAGTACCACATTCAAGGTCCAGAAAAGTAGTAAAAACATTGTTAAAATGATCAACGTGACTACAGTGGTTCAACCTTAATGTTATAAAGCGATGAAAATACTTTTTGTGCACTAAAACAAAATGACTTTATAATGACTTTGTTCAACCAATAATGAGTTGGCGTTCGGACGTAGAACACGGAAACCTGCACTTTCTATACAGCGTAAATAGCGTAGGAGAATGACAGGGTAAAGAAGAGCAGAGGTGGAAGTAACGAATTACAACTACTCACGTTACTGTAATTTAGTAGCTTTTTCAGGTTTTTGTACTTTTTTGAGTACATTTTTAAATCTGTAATTTTACTTGTACTTAAGTACAAATTAAGCTAAGAAATCTACTTCACTACTTCTAAGATCACATTCCGTTACTGAGTACGCCAAAAATTAGAATATTCAAACCTTTGACCAGCATGTCGGTAGCCAATAAAGAAATCTGATCAAAAACGGACCAATGAAAACCCTGATATTTTACCAGCGGCGCGTTCTCATTCTCTCATCTCCCAGACAGCAAATTTGACACACACCTGCCTCCTCCTGTCACTCACACATTTCAGTTACAGAGCCTGAATGTCAGTGCGAGATTGCAGGTATTGCGCATAATTTTAATCATACCCGCAGGTTTCTATGGCATATTTTAATTACAAATGTCGAAAGTGCATTATTGTAATGCGCAGAAAACGACGCAAGCTCTCAAATATACAAGTGAACTGCCTCTCCTCGTGCGTGCTGTCAGACTGTGTAGTGTGCAATCGTGAATCTCTCCATGCTCTCAAATTAAACCTCGCCAAAAGTTATCAATCAGAATAGACCTCCAAGCCTGACTAATGAAAATGCTACAGGTAATCTTATTGGCTTTAAGTGAAATGCACCAGAAAGTCTCTCAGCAATCAAAGGTGGATCTTTAATTTCTTTACAATGTAAATATATGTTTCATAATGGTGCATTTGTATGATTTGTATATAAAAATAACCTAGTCTAACTGCATCACTATATTGTACAGACATTACAGGTCAAACCCCTCTTATGTTCTTATCTAAATAAACAACATATTATATGGCTCTTAAAGGGTTCACCAAATAAATGAAATTGTCATAAATTACTTACCCTCATGTTGTTCCAAACCCGCAAGACCTTCGTTCATCTTCAGAACACAAATTAAGATATTTTTGATGAAATCCGAGAGTTTTCTGACCCCAGACTGCAACATAATTGCAACTTTCAAGGCCCAGAAAGATAGTAAAGACATCGTTAAAATAGCCCATGTGACTACCAGTGGTTCAACCTTAATGATATGAAGTGACGAGAATACTTTTTCTGTGCAAAAGACAACAATTTCCTCTCTCCGTGTCACTCTCTGATGCTGTTCATGTGAGCACCACGACACATGCATGTGATGCTGACGCAGAATCCAGCCAGTAATGAGCTGACGTAGAACCTGGAAGTGCTGCACTGTGTTTACTACGTCAACAGTGTCAGAGACTGACATGGAAGAGAAGAAATTGTTGAATAAAGTCGTTATTTATTTATTTATTTATTTTTTACACACAAAAAGTATTCTCGTCACTTCATAACATTAAGGATGAACCACTGTAGTCACATGGACTATTTTAACAATGTCTTTACTACCTTTCTGGACCTTGAATGTGTTAATAATGTTGCTGTCTATGGAGGTTCAGAACGCTCTTGGATTTCATGGATTTGAAGTCCAGTATTGTGACCACTAATTCATGCACTTCATCAATAAGGTGAAAGTGCTTTGTTTAAAGTAGCTATTTTCTACTTAGATCTATGATTTGATTGAATATTTTGATAATTTATTAAATATCGCCAGCTAAAAAGTAATTAGTAATTTTAGTACTCTGAGTAGTTTTTGAGAAGAGTAATTTGTACTTTTACTTAAGTACTTTTTTGACACCAGTACTCTTACTTGTAATTGAGTATTATTTCAGCAATGTAACAGTACTTGTACTTAAGTACACATTTTCAGTACTCTTTTCACCCCTGGAAAAGAGATTGTTGAATAAAGTCGAATTTTTTTTGTTTATCGTTGCAATATTGTGAAATATTATTATAATTAAAAAAAACTGTTTTGTATTTTTGATATAAATGTAATTTATTCCTGTGATGGCAAAGATGAATTTTCAGCATCATCACTCCAGTATCACATGATCCTTCAGAAATCATTCTACTGATTTGCTGCTCAAGACACTTTCTTATTATTATTAGTGTTAAACACTGATATTGTGATTCTTTGAGAACATTTAAAAGAATCTTTTGTAACATTATAATTTTACTTTTGATTAAATTAATTTGTCCTTGCTGAATAAAAATATTAATTTCTTAAAAAAAAAAAAAAAAAACAAAAAAAAAAAAACAGCAACATTGTACTGACCATAAGCTTTTAAATGGTAGTGTATTCTGGGTAATAGATCCCAAACAGATATTAGGCTACAAACCCTCAATGCACTAAAGGTGAGCAATTATGTTTTGATAGTTTTGTTTATTTAAATGAATTTAATATTGAATGAATGTCAAATAAATGTACACATTAATACACATATGATATAAATATGATATAAATAAACTGGTGGTTTTACCATGAAGATGTTTGTAGCTGTATTGGCCAATATTGTATTTATACTGCAGTCTGTTGGGGAAACAATAGCAGCTCAAATTAATTGTAATGATATCTTTCATCCAGATCCACAACTGTTCAATAAGTCCAGCTCTCTTTGTGGTCTGTGGTCCCCAAATTAAGTAGTCATAGTGAGATGTATCTCTTATTAGTGTGTGCTGGCTATGATGTAGAATCATTTCATGTTTTTTTAATGTTCCTTTGGTACATTTGATGTATGATTTATTCATTGGTGAAGCAGACACACGGTTTATGGTGGTCTGATATTTATGTGTGTTTGGGGACTCTTCTGCTCTATGTGGATTTGTAATTGAAATATACATGGTTAAGACTGAAGAAGTTATTAAAATCACATGAGCTCTAGGTTGAATACAGATGGATGAATAGTTAGCAGAAAGATGAAGCAGAAGTAGTTATTAGTTTACATGTGCATTATGTAAATACACACGTGGTTACAGTGGCATCTCCTGACCTTTAGGTTAATGAAACAGCATTTACATTACACTGTCAACAAGAATTGAACGTTGTAATATTTTGTGTTCATACTAACAGTCAGAATACTCAGCTGGGTAACTGAAACCAGCGCTACTTTCGTGAACTTGGAGGACTTTAAAGGTGCTGTATGTAATATGACTGAACTAAAGCATAAAAATGCCATATTTGCAGAGATTTAAGAAGCATGCTAAGTTCAAATGCTTGTTTCTCCAAAAAATAATGCTACTGACAGTTATTCTACTTTGAAATGTGCGTTCCATATTGGAATGTCCGTTTTTGTTTGGCGGAAAACAGAGCATATACCGTGTTTGAGCTTGTATTGGGCCAAACCGAGCCAGTCGATTTGGTCAGTCACACTTTTAAATACATGTCCCCTCTGGACGCTGGTCAGGAGCTGGAGCCAACGTGTGTGCAGCCCACACACACCAAATGGCCATGGCCATAATGGTCAGCGCTACATTCACTGAAGACTCTAGTGTGGCAGCCATCTTGGCTGAGGGCTCAGGTGTGGCAGCCATCTTGGCTGAAGGTTCAGGCCTGGCAGCCATCTTGGCTGAGGGCTCAGGCGTGGCAGCCATCTTGTGAAGAGACTCAGGTGTGGCAGGCGTGGCAGGCATGACTTGAAGAGGCTCTGGCTTGCCAGGCATTATATGAACAGGCACGGGCTTGGTAGGTACTGTGGGTTTGTGGGGCTCCTCATCCACAAAACCCACAGAAAATGAAGAATGTACTCGGTTACTAACGTAACCGTGGTTCCCTTAGATACTACACTCGCACTGCGTCATTCGTTTTATTATTTATAAGACAAGACGCATATGGGGAAAACTTATTTTTTCTCCCATTTCTAAAAACCTTTTTCAATCACGCAGTGAAATTGCATGGCCATTGGTTCGTGGAGTTAAAGTATCAGGCTATATAAGTGGCCGTCTCACCTTGGCAAATTGATTTAATTCGACTGAAGCGACGGCATGAGACGTCCCGTGAGTAGCACAGCAAAGTACGTAGTACTCGTTCCGTATCGAAGCGAACCAAGGTTACGTTAGTAACCGAGTACGTTCTCTTTCAATACTACACCTCGTACTGTGTCAGTTGTCTTATTATTCATAAGACACAAGACACATTTGGGGACAGTCCAATCATGCCGTGCTACGAAGGGGGGCGACAGAGCATCCAGGCAGAGCGATTAAAAAAGGGCTCGTGACGGAAACCCATAGGACAGGATAGCCTGGACAACGGGGATTGAAAAACACTGTAGTCATCCTCCCAATCCCATATAGCCAAGGCGCCAGCAGGGCCTAGGGTACATATAGGGGGCACAGAATATAGTTATACCCAGACATGGTCGGGGTCATAACGGAAACCTGTAAGCTGGTCAAGGCAGTGAGGCTTATGCAGAAAGGACCTGCTTCTGTAGCGCAGGAACGTCCAGATTATAAAACCTGACAAATGTGGACTGCAAGGCCCAGCCGGCCACTGCACAGATTTCGGCGATGGATACGCCACAGGACCACCCCCAAGAGGAGGCCATGCCTCTCATGGAATGCGCTTTAACACCTAAAGGGCATTGTAGACCTAAAGAGGAGTAAGCGAACGCTATAGCATCGACTATTTATCTGGATAATCTGGGCTTCATGACCAGATAATCATTTGTGTGGCCACCGAAGCAGACGAAAAGCTGTTCTGCCTGACGAAACGAGGCGGAACGGTCAGTGTAGGTCCCCAGGGCCCTGACAGAGTAGGTTCAACTCCTGATCATCCTGAGAAGGAGAAAGAGTGGAGAAAATGACCATCTGCACTGTAAAGGGGGGGGGCTTTGGAGTCGTTAGGCCCCAATTCAAGACAAGAGGAGCTCACAGAGAGCACCTGCAAATCTCCCACACGCTTAACCGATGCTAAAGCTAGCAGTAAGGCAATTTTCAGCGACAGGGGTCATAAGTCGGCAGTCTGGATTGGCTCAAAGGGAAGGCCTTTAAGGCCTCTAAGAACCAAGGATAGGTCCCAGGTAGGAACCATGAGGGGATGAGGAGGATTCAACCTCCTGGACCCTTTCAGGAAGCGAACAACAAGGTTGTTCCTCCCTATCGACTGCCCTGCTATAGGAACATGAGAGGCGGCTATAGCTGTGACATAGACCTTAAGGGTACAGGGAATACGGCCTCTATCCATTAAGTCTTGAAGGAAGGACAATATCTGGGATATGTCACAAGTCAATGGGTCCTCGCCCCGGGCTGTGCACCAGGCAGCAAAGACGGACCATTTAAGGGAGTAGAGACGTCTCGTTGACGGAGCTCTAGCTTGTGAGATAGTGTTTAAGACATTCCCAGGGAGGATTGCAGGCTCCCATTGAAAAACCACACATGAAGATCCCACAGCTCTGGTCTGGGGTGCCATATCGTTCCTCTCGTTTGAGAGAGGAGGTCTTGTCTCAGAGGAATCGGCCATGGCTTCATAACTGAGACAGTTCCAAGAACCATGGTTGGCTCCTCCACAGAGGAGCCACCAGGAGGACCTTGTGAGCACCCTCTCTGATTCGTCTGATAAGCTGGGGAGTCAGAGCGATCGGGGGAAAAGCATAAAGGAGGAGGCTGGGCCAGTCGTAGGCCAGCGCATCCCTGGTTTTTGAGAACTAAATTGGGCAATGATAATTGTCTTCTGAGGCGAAGAGGTCAACTTCTGCCCTCCCAAAGACATCCCAAATTTTCTGAACTGTGCAGGGGTGGCGCGACCATTCCTCAGAGGGAAGGTTGTTCCGGGACAACATGTCTGCCCCTGAGAGCAGGTTGCGTTGGGCCCACTCTAGGATGGTTTTCACTAGAGTGAAGAGGGGCTTTGAAGAGAGCCTGCCTTGGTCATTTATGAAGGACACCACCTTCATACTGTCTGATCTGACTAAGACATGGTGTCCCACCAGGAGAGGAAGGAAAGTTTGGAGATCTTGATATACTGCCATCATTTCCAGACGGTTGATATGAAGCCAGATGGCTGTTGCACAGAGCTTCCCAACCCATTTTGGAGGCATCTGTGAAGACGACCTTCCTCTTGTTCATCGGATAAGTAATGGATAAGTAATTTAATTACTTCATGGCGAACCAAGAACCTTATGCACAGTGGTATAGGGACAATACTAGACAAAGAACAAGGCAAACATGAGGGCTTAAATACACAAGGACTAATCACAAACAAAGAACACCTGTGCACAATCAAGACAATGAACCAATCAGAACATGACAACATAGAACACTTGACAAGGGGAGCACATGGCAGGATCACATGACTAGAACATGACAAACATGGAAAGCACATGGCAAACAGGAACATTAAACATGACTAAACTTCAAAATTAAAACATGAAACTTGAACATGAAAGCAAAACCAAAACTAGACGTTACAATTCGCAGGTCAGAGTTCACCAAACTTAAACTTTGGAATGCAGCAAAACTTTTCCCATAAGCTTGCGTTTCCGGCCTGATGCATTCACATGCGTTTGAATGGAAGTCAATGGAACGAAAAGTGCAATAGAGCTACTCTATTGATGTCCTTTGATGAGGACGAACTCAGATTAGACTTGCTTAGTTGTAATAGAATAAAAAAGAAATGACTCTACAGTATGTGTTAAATAATACAATATAATATAATCTTTCATAATCAAATGTCATGTATTTGGGAGAGGGGAAGGGTTTATCTCCCCAAAATGAGTTTTTGAAGGGTTAGATATCTGTAAATTAGAGATTAAAATGACTTCATGTCATTTTCCATGGAGAATTACAGAACACGTACAAAAATAAATTAAGGAATAATTTCTAATCAATTGGCATCAGTCTTACAAAACATGTAGAAAATGCTTCATGCAATTAATGCTTTGGGATAAAGCTCAAATTAATGTGGCAAATAAATGACGTAAAGCCAGAAATAATGACACATAACAACTATGCATGCCTCCTGTACAAAAAAAAAAAAAAAAATCCAATAATTAATTTACATTAATGACATCAAAACAAATTATGAGGAAAATGCAGCTTGACTCCACTTTCGATTTTTTAAATAATTCCCTTCATTATCTTTCCCATTGCTAATTTATATGCAGTTAATTTATATCCTGAACTTCTGAACAATTAAATTTGACATTTTATGTGCAAATACAAAAACAACCATAAGAACATCAAGATAAAGAAAGACATCTGGAGGAGAACAGAGTTTACACAATTCCCCTTTAAGCTTATCTGCAGCTCTAATGTCCTGCTACACTAGAGATCTGTCATTCTGACTTCTTTCAGTTGTAACCTATGTGGAACATAAAAGAAGATATTTTGAGAAATGTGTTAACAAATTGTTAACATTCTTTAAAATATCCTTGTGTACTTCCAAATCTGTATGAACATGGATGATGAGTTCATTTTTGGGTGAATCATCTCTTTAAGGACATCTAAAGGTTTTACATGGCTCTTCTGATTGGATTAATTCATAACATTTAAAAACAACATATTTCCACTCTTCCTCATTTTGGCACTATAGATCTTAGATCTTCTGCAGCTGCAGTGACTCCCTTGTCTTGATCATCAGGTCCACTCATTTGACATACCAGAGGACAAACATGCACCTTTCTGTTCTCTGCTTTCTGTATCTCCATAAACTTTACAGATGAATGCACTGAAATCATTTTGTTATCTGAAATTTATCTTAATCTTATTGTTCATTTGCATTATTTAAAAAAAAAAAAAAAATCCAATTCCAAATATATATATATATATATATATATATATATATATATATATATATATATAATCAGGGATGTAGGTACACAAACATGATGGTTCGGTACGTACCTCAGTTTTGAGGTCACGGTTTGGTACAGGTTTACAGGGGCTACTGAAATGCATCGCAAATCAATTCTGAGCTTAGTTTTTAACAGCATATGGCGCTCTAGGCTATTTTTTAACTGCATGCTCAAATGCTCATGAAGACCGCTCGTGCATTCGTACCCAAAAATGCTTTTAAGATGCAAGATTAATGTAAACAGCACACTGCAAGCACCCTTATAACACCCTCTATCTATCTATCTATCTATCTATATTAAACTGTTTTTTTAACAAATTTATCTGTGTTTAAATAAATTCACTTATAATTAAAAATTTCTTAAAGATAAAAAAATTTGCTAATGCTGTAAACTAGGGAGCCTTTACTTACACATTACTATAATATTAAAGGTTACAATTAAAGTGCCCCTATTATGAATTTTTGAAAATTACCTTTGATGTAGTGTGTAACATAGCTCTAAGTGAATGAAATCTTTGCATCCTGCAAAGTTTTAAATCTGAAAGTGCACCGTATATAAAGTTATTGTCTCTCAAAAGTACGAGTCGACTCTGAGTCAATTAAACGAGTTGTTTGTAAAACGAATCCCAAGCCGTTTCGTTGTGACATCACAACGAAACATTAACATATTGCCCGGCCACTTATTGCACGCACCGATGTGAATCAGCTATTCACGTTTGTGCTCGGCTAACGTGGGAGTTTACAACATAACTGTGGGCCTGGTTCGCTTACATAACTGTAACACAAACAGTTTTTTCCCTCTGCATTTTTATTATTATTATTATATTACGAGTGGAGCTCTATCTGTTTTGTAATAGGATGTTAAGATGCATTGTAATGTCAAACAATGATCTAGCCATTTTTTACTTTGTTAATAGTTATGACGAAAAAGTCTGTGTACACATCTGGCCTGAATGTTTATCTTATGTTTAGAGGTTTTCAGCTTCGCTTGGCTTTCTGATACAGTTCCCACAGGTGCACCTACATAAAGTATAACAGTAACGTTGTTATCACGTCTTATAACGCAAACTAAGGTGACACTTACCATAGACAAACATCGTACTCAAGCTGGGATTGTGAATCAGTTTGTGGTTGATCGACTACTTCAGATGTTTCATCGTCTGGCTTGAATTGATATGGTAAAATTGATGCTATCTTTTCTGTCCATACATTGTATACAATGTCTTGCGAATTGATAGCTATCATTCAGGTTTAGCAATGGGCGTGCAGTGCACGCAGTAGACCAATAACAAATGATTGTGCCATCTGACCAATCAGAGCAGTGTAGACTTACGGAAAGGAGGGGTTCAGAGACTGATTCTTTGAACTGCTTCAAATGAATTGTTTATGAGGTGAAATTCACTGAAGTGAAATTAAATGTATATTATGAGAAAACGAAAGTGTTTTTTGACTTTGCATGTATGTAAACCTGTTGTAGGAGACTCCCAAAAACAATATTAGGAACCTTTAAAAAGGCATAATGGGGCACTTTAACAACAGAGCCCGAATAATTAAATTCGCTATTTATTTTTAGATACAATAATCAAGACTCAAATAATGATAATAATAAAAACATGTAAATTACACACAAGGCCGGTTTTGCATTAACTTCTAAATATAATTAATTTTCTACTCCAATTCATTTTTGAAACAGAATCATTTAGACAGTGGCTGTCATAACTTGTTTTCATGACAAATTTATTTAAACATGCATTAAATAAGACATTACTAACAGATTACTAAGTAAATATAATGAATAGGCTAATATAGTGCATATATAAATAATCTCCTCTAGAGTTCATTTCTCTAGTGAACTATCATGCTGCCGGCATTAAATGCCTGAGGTAAATGTAATGCTACATGAGATATTATTCTCAACCTGTTTTATTGATACCTTTCTGCTGTTTACATTACATTATTATGTAAAGTACATATTACATTATGATATGTTTACATCAACCGTCTCTTCTTCTTCTACGCTTTTTACTGGTAGCAAACAGCGTTGTATTACCCTTTTAGATCATAGTGTGGATCGCCTGTGAGCGACTGTATTTGTTGTGTGACTGCATGAACTGAACTTTGACGTCCATACCGCATGGTATACATGTACCATTACACCCGTAATATATATGTATATACAGTATATATATATATATATATATATATATATTTTTTTTTTTTTTTTTTTTTTTTCAGAGAATCTACTTTTGTGTCTATGTTTCCTCTTGTATGATTGTTTAAAATGCTAGGATTACAAAAAAAGAAAAGAAAAAAGAATTCTCTATTTGAATAGCCTGTGTGTCACAGACTTCATTATGTGCTCTGGTCATTATCAGACACACACTGTTGTTCTCTCCTGGTGATTAATGGAAACTGAGGCTGGACCGAAAACAAATGGGTTTTGATAACAATTACACAAGAAGAAGGCAGAGAGAGAGAGAGAGATTGAATACAAACAGAAAAGTAAGAAATTTCTCACAGCAGGCAAGAAACATTGTTTAGAGATCATTGTCATATGTTTTGTTGCTATTCCTGTTTTAATTTTCCCTGCCTTTAGCCATAGATTCGTGACAGACAATTTTAGGTGCATGTTAGATTGCACAGTTATAACACTATGATACAGAACAAGATACTAGATGTAATGAAAAATTCAGCTCCCATGATTCATTAGTTTTCCTTCTGGCTTGCACAACTAAATTTGCTGGTTGCTCAGTGTGCTGTGCCAGTCATAACTATAAGCATTTTTTTTTTGGATACATGCATGAACTGACATATTTCACTGTAATAAGTGTCCTGAGAAATCTGATTCTGTCACAGCAGTAGTCTCTGTAATGTGAAAAAAAATAATAATAAAAAAATACAGGTTTTCCGACAGGTCTTTGGATGAAAGCGTTTTTAGAGAAGGGTGTGTGACTGAAGCAATGGGGTGGTTTCAATTACTGGCTTATACCCAAGGCAGTGTGCCGTTTTTATTTTTAACATGCTACTCCAGCCAAATTATTATCCTTATCTGTTGGAAATAAGCAATTTCACTTACAAATACCATGTTTTTATTTCGCTAGTTTTATCTGTCAAGTATTTACTCTACTGTATCTATTAATACAAAACCTTATATTTCTGGTCTATGGTCTGCTGATCATCAATCTCACAGCTGAAATGTATTCGTGAACATTCTAAGATCTAAATTTACAATTAACATTTAAAACTGTTATGCGACTTGATGTTTCCCATGTAAGGTTCCACCCACTAGCCCAACGACGGCATCTAGTGGTCTGGTCGAAGGTATTTCGCGTGTACGTCCTCTGGCACTTCTTTAAAATTCAGCTTAATTTAATACAACTTTGGTTTCCAATTCAATTCTGACTTCGTGAATAATTTAATCTGACTCCAATTAGAAATGACTCTTAGTTTCACAATTTTTCCGATGTAACAGCTGATCATAAGATTAGTTGTGCTTTAATTTAGATCTTTTGATCGTTCTGGATATCTCATAATTTCAGTTATTCGTTCATTACGGTCTCACCATCGCTTAGAGAATTTCACATCGGCCACTGCGCTCTCACGACATAAATTCGCCAGTTTATGATCTAGTCAGAGGGTGCAGAGTTTACTAATGCATTTGAGTCGAACTGCCACATGCTTGCTCATACAAAAATACAGTTTTCTTAGTCACGATACTGCAACTTGCTAATTCAATAACAGACAAACTCAAAAAGTCCCATGATGTGCCAACATGCTCCTTTCATGGGGCTCTCTGGCTTGACCTGTCCTGACGCAGATTTACGGAAATGATGGACTCAAATAATCTACTAGTCATATTGATTTTAGAGGAATCCAAGATAAATCAAGATTAACATTTATTGTTTTTGCCAGGCAGGATAAAACATCAATTAAGGAATTAAAAAGGGTACATAACACAACTGATCAGCATAAAATACAAAGTACAATTCAAAACAAAATATTAAAAAGAATTTCAAAGAGTCAGCATACCTGGCAAATAGAGAGATACACACAGCAATTGTGCGGGAAGTTCTGAATGCAGATTCTTCCATGAGTGGTTTGCCAAATCCCTTTAAATACCCCAAGTCTAACAAAAGGACAGTAAACATTTAGCACCCAAATATTTATGCAGCTTTTGTTGGACCTTTTCTCGTGCCCCAAAGGGTCACACGCCTGGTTTTGGGGATCAAAACAAATGGTTAACAAAGATCTTTATTGGGGCATCTCCCACACCAGGAGGACAGGTTCTGTTTTCTTTATTCTTGTCTGTTCTATTGTTGTGGGAGTGAAACCTTCTTACCAATCGCACCAGAAGTATTTTCACTGATGTCACTTCAAAGCAGATTTGTGAGACTTGCATGGCCTGAAGGGAAGGAGAAGGTGTGTGGAGTCAGGAATTTGGCATGGGGGGGAGAGAGGAGGTTGAACCAAGTGTTGTCCTGAGTTCTTTCTCGCAGATCCTCTCTTCAGATTAGAGGGTTTTATTGTTTTATTACAGGATAGGAATCTTGAATTCAGTAATTCAGTCTTAGTAAAAATCCATCCTTACACCCAAGATGTAAAAGAGCATTGATTTACAATTGATGCAACCCATGTTACATGTAATGGCATTTCTTTCTTCTATTGTATATAGGAGAGAGAAAAGCAATGTTATTGATATGGAAAATACAATTAAGCACCTGGAGCTCCGTGTTTATTGATTCCATTACAGTTCAGGAATTTGTTACTACGTCAGATGCTTCCAATTTCATCACAGACAAAAAGAGAGAGCGACAATTATATTGATCCAATAATATTGGTCACTGAAGAAGACCAATTATTTTTTAGAACAACAGAAAATGGGAGAAAGTCAGACAGTAAATATATATATATATATATATATATATATATATATGTATACGCAGACACTGCACAAGCATCACTACGAGAAGCAGAAAGTGCCTGACTTAATGCCTCTGCTTTCAAATGTCGTTGATCAATTAAATCCAGCCACAGCTGAAGTCGAACACACCTTTTGATGAGCTGGTTCTGATGTGTTTAATTAAGGTTGGAACTAAATTCTCCAGGTCATGGCTGAAGCCCTGGTTTAATGTAAAAACCTTTCACCCTTTGGTAATAATGATTAATTATATCTAGCCCCAGATAGCATAGAATTATGAGATAAGTCTTCTTACATAATTCATGCAGCCCTATAAAGATAAGTCACAGCTATGAACTTGAGGGACTTGGCGTGTAATATTTGATTGTAAACTTCCTTTCCTCTCCTCCTCAATGTTTAATATTCACAAGGAACGGTACTTCACTCCAGTGACTTCATTTTGTGCGGTGCTCCCCACTGTGAACATTTCAGATGAATTTTGAAACTTTTTAGTTGAGCGTGATGAGTGTTTCTTTGATTCTGAAGCCTTTTCACCATGCAGTTTTCATCAGTTTCATGTTTGAATAGCATTTCATACTGTAGCAGCACACAACCATTCAGTAATCAAAATGATTTAACTTTGCAAACTTTTAATACACAAAACCTTTTTCCTCTTTGAGACAGGCATTGCAGATAGTAGCAATCATAAGTAAATCAGACATTGATTCAGTAAACACTTACAGTATCACACAACATAAACTGAACAAAATATTGTTCCATACAGAACTGCCTATTTAAATTTTCATTTTGCAATTTTTAATTAATACAAATTACATTGAATGTCCAAAGGCTAGTGTTAACTGTTAATAATGGTTACAGAAATTTCTTGAAGGAAAAAAAAAAAAAGATCTATTATATATCCATATCACGCACAGCCAGGGTCTGTTTGTTGTGTTGCTGATAGTCAACTCTTATCACAGTGAAGTGTAGAACAACTGAAATACAGTACATGGAATGAGATAGCAATAGCAACTTGCTATTGATTACAACAGAAAATCATTTTGGTTCATCCTTCAATATGTAAAAACATACAAACAAACAAAAATACATTTAAACGTTACTTTAATTATACTTAAAATTAAAACATAATAAAAACATTACAGATAAGACAAACTAAAATTAAAGTTTATGGAGTGACCTTACGGCACCAGAATAATCATTAATAATATACAGTTATCTCACTGTTTTGAAGTTTAAGCATAAATATCACCGATCATATGTATTTGCAAAAATATCCAACCAGGCAAGATATTCAAGACTTGGAATATAGTACATGGTAACTTAATTTGTATAATGAAAAATATGAACAATAATATAAAATAATAATATTATTTTACAGCAATGAGACACCTCCCAGAGCAGCATGTTTCTTGCACTTTACTTACATATATTCCTGTTTTTTAATAATGGTTACAGAAATTCCTTCAAGAAGAAACAACAATCTCTGTTTTGCTGAAAGTCCTTCTCTCTGATACTCATTATGGTAACTTCATTTGTATAGATATTACAAATAATATTAAATAATAATATCAATATTTACAACAATGTTAATATTTTCTTGCACTTTACTTACATATATTCCTGCTTGTTGGAAATTAGCAGAAGTGTTAGCAGATGTTAATTCATTCATAAAAGTCACATATCTCTTCATGGGTGTCGACATTTTTCTCGGTAACAATTCGCTCTATAGACCTTATGCGCCAGAGAAACAAGCACGCCGCCATCTTTATAATATTGCCTTTGAACTTCCGTTTTTTTGCGGTAGCTCTGTATATTTCTATGGCATCACTGTCAAAGAATATTTAGCTGGTGAAGTGGATTTACTTATTGTAGAGTTAATGAAAGTTATCATGAGCATTGTAATGTTTGAAGCAGATGTCTTAACAAATGTCAGTAGAACGGGAAGATTTTAAAACAAGCAGTTAATTCATAAATACGTAAGATTGCTGTGGAAATGCAAACCGGAAGACAAAAGACAACGAGCGTAGTGCTGAAAAGGGGCGGGGCTACATAAGGTATTAGTAGTGTATCATGGTTATGGTAAGGGGTGTGATATTTCCAAAACGCACTCGAAACGGTTGACCAATCACAACACACTGGACAGGAACTAAACAGAGTGTTACTGACAGACTTGGAAGAGAGATGCTGCAACAATGTTAAATATGTGAAAAAATTATGTTAAGACTTTGAAAAATAGCATAATATGGCCTCTTTGAAAATACATCATCCATTCAAATTATAATGTAAAATAATATATATGTATATAAACTTTGTATATCTGGTTCCTTTGTAAGGAACTAAGGTGAAGGTTCTCTTTGTATCTGAGCAGTATCTCATGCAGCCTCTGTTCACAGCAGGGCTCCGCAGCAGAAGCTACACAGTACTGCTTCTGTGAGGAAGCCAAAACTGACTGTGTTCCTATCACTCTATGTGTTCTTCCCCTACTCTATTTTCTGTCTCTCACTCTATATCTGCTCCTCTGTTTCTCTCTCCTTATTGATTTCTACCTTTCCTTTATGCGTTCTTGCTTTAATCTTTACCCTTCATCTTCATATAAATCGAACAGATCACCCGACGTGTCTTAATATTTTGGCAGAAATTTCTTGCTGATAAATGGAAATGCTTCAAAAATACAATACTATTATGTGAATATATTTAAGATTAATTACTTATATACCTCATTTGTAAGTTACTACTAAATTAATAAATGTAAATTAAACTTTTTGTGGCTTAAAATTGGCTTTGTCGACTTCAGTACAGGTTGCAGAACAACACATTAAAACGTCTCACGTTCTGCTGATTATGAGGGACCTGAACTCATTAAGTCAGCTTCTCTAACATTTCATGGCTTTCATGGCTATTACATCATTGTGATAATGAGAGACCATTTGTACAAACCTGTGCATGCAATTTTTCATTTTCCAGAGGACTTATCCCTATGTCCATCAGTCGAGTGCTTATCGAGAGGTTTGTAATGTGGCCTGGAGAGCTTCATACGGCGCTGTCTTGCTCATTACTTTTTCATTACAGATAAGATTTAATTGATTCTTATTAAGGAGAGATAGGACCAATATCTCAGGGTGTAAAAGGGCAAAACAATGAAAATGTTCCATTTATTTATTTTTTCCCGATTTTTTCCCATCCTTGCATTGCTAACTCATTGCTATGGCTTTTTGAGGAAGAGTTTTTATTATGGTTAAAGAGTCCTGAAGAACAGAACATTTGGAGTGGAGACAGGGTGCTGAATACACCAAAGAAAGTTTGTGTGTCTGTGAGTGTGTACTGTACTGGAAAGGTCAGAGGGTGAAACAGCTGAAAGGGATTTTTGTTGTGGCAAAAGCCTTGAGGTGACAAATATGAAATGACAGTTCATGTCCTTATGTGGCTTTTTTCAATGAAGACCTTTAAAAAAGCTTATTTTTCAGGGGTACACATTCACTTGTACAACCTTTTTGTCTTGGCCTTCATTGGTGCACTGGAGACAATAATAAAGCAAATCAACCAAGACTTTTGAGAATCAACAGTGGCCCCAAAAATCATTGCCTCCCCTGAGCCCATTGGGTTTAACAGACCCCCTAATCTATGCGGTGTGTTTGGTTGGGGGTAATGAATGGGGGGGGAAGTCCCGTGAGAGGAGGCAATGCACGCTATGATTGGTTGTGATTCTATGATTGGTTCACGTGATGGTCACGTCATGGCATTAATGGGAACATTAAAATCCGGAAATGTTGAGACGTTTTTTAAATTTTAATACAATGAAAACGAAAAGACTTTTAAATCACATGAGCTAATACTTTATTCACAATAGAACATAGATAACATAAATATTTAAACAGAGACATTTTACACTTTAATCCACTAAATGAGCTCATATCAAATTTGATGCCTGCTACAGGTATCAAAAAAGTTGGCACGGGGGCAACAAATGGCTGAAAAAGCAAGAAATTTTGAAAAGATTTAGCTGGGAGAACATCTATCAACTAATAAAGTTAATTGATATCAGGTCTGTAACATGATTAGCTATAAAAGGGATGTCTTAGAGAGGCAGAGTCTTTCAAAAGAAAAGATGGGCAGAGCTGTCAAAGAGTGCGTAAAAAGATTGTGGAATACTTTAAAAACAATGTTCCTCAACATCAGATTGCAAAGGCTTTGCAAATCTCATCATCTACAGTGCATATCATCAAAATATTCAGAGAAACTGGAGAAATCTCTGTGTGTAAGACCACGGGCATGCAATAAAGGCCTTCGGGCCCTCAGACGACACTGCATCACTCATCGGCATGATTGTGTCAATGACATTACTAAATGGGCCCAGGAATACTTCCAGAAACCACTGTCGGTAAACACAATTTGCCGTGCCATCTGCAGATGCCAACTAAAGCTCTGTCATGCAAAAAGGAAGCCATATGTGAACATGGTCCAGAAGCGCCGTCGTGTCCTGTGGGCCAAGGCTCATTTAAAATGGATTGTTTCAAAGTGGAAAAGTGTTCTATGGTCAGACGAGTCTAAATTTGACATTCTTGTTGGAAATCATAGACGCTGTGTCCTCCGGGCTAAAGAGGAGGGAGACCTTCCATTGTGTTATCAGCATTCAGTTTAAAAGCCAGCATCTCTGATGGTATGGGGGTGCATAAATGCATACGGTATGGGCAGCTTGCATGTTTTGGAAGGCACTATGAATGCTAAAAGGTATATAAAGGTTTTAGAGCAACATATGCTTCCCTCCAGATGACGTCTATTTCAGGGAAGGCCTATATACACAACTTGTACACTATATATACACTATATAGGCATTGTGTTTTTTAGCAGGACAATGCAAAACCACATACTGCAGCTGTTACAACAGCATGGCTTTGTCGTAGAAGAGTCCGGGTGCTGAATTGGCCTGCCAGCAGTCCAGATCTTTCACCTATAGAGAAAAATGGAAACCTATATCAGGCAAGAATGGGATAAAATTTCAACACCAAAACTCCAGAAACTCATAACCTTGATGCCCAGACATCTTCACACTGTTTTGAAAAGAAGAAGAGATGCTACACTATGGTAAACATGCCCCTGTCCCAACTATTTTAAAACCTGTCATGAGGGTTGCTCGCGCTCACTGACTGAATTCTGAATCTGATTCTGAACTCACGCGAATTCTCTTTTATCATCATAAACAACAAAATGCAAAAAAAAAAAAAAAAAATGCAAGTAAGAGATTCATTTTGCAGTATAGACAGTTTCAGAGGTTGTATTAGAAGTTTTTGTGAATGTGCACATTAGACTGAAGTCATGGACCGCTTCGATGTTCTTTGAACGCTTTCTTAATGTAGCTGTTAATGGCTATATTCCCAATTTGAAAAAACTTTTTGTTTTTTATGCTACTGAAATAGTCAATGTCAAGACTTCTTTTACTAATCCATAAAAAAAGCAATAAATTCATTACGGTTCTTGGCTTGTTTTGTCTGTAGCCAGAATATGATGCTTTTTCACCACCAAAAAAATGTTGTCAACTTAATAATCATCATTACAATTTTAAGAGCAATAATCAACTATAATGATTTTGTCAACATGACATTGCAGCTTCAAATCTAGGCTAATGGGTTCATGTTTATAGGCTTTTTACCTAATGCAGAGTAATGATCAGTATTAAAAAGTAGGCCTATGTGTAAATAAACATAAATACCATGTCAGATGCAGCTTCTGTTCCACCTTTGCAGTGTAATGGCTTTAGTTGATGTTGAAAAAAAGAAAAAAAAAGTTAATTGGTAACAGTCTGTAGAATTGTGATTGATTAAAGTAACTGGTTAAATTTAGGTATTTGAACAACAGATATGCAGATTCAAGTAGCCTAGATTTTAATAAGGTAATTATAAAAACTGGCCCCTACAAAAAAAAAAAAGGTTGCACAGAAAAAATATTCTCATCACTTTATAATATTAAGGTAGAACCACTGTACTCATATGAGCTGTTTTAAATATGTTTTAGTACCTTTATGGATCTTAAGAGAGGAAATACCGTTGCTGTCTATGCAGGCCTTGCTGAGCCATCGGATTTAATCAAAAATATCTTAATTTGTGTTCCGAAGATGAACGAAGGTCTTACAGGTGTAGAACGACATGAGGATGAGTAATTAATTGACAGAATTTTCATTTTAGGGTGAACTAACCCTTTAAAAACCTTGAAATGTAGACATTTTCTTATCTTTAAAGGGATAGTTCACCCAATAATGATCCAAATGGGGGCCTCCATTCACTACCATTATAAACCTTGGAGAACTAAGGATATTTTTAAATATATCGCAGATTGTGTTCGTCTGAAAGAGGATAGTCATATACACCTAGGATGGCTTGAGGGTGAGTAATTCATGGGATAATTTTAATTTTTGGGTGAACTATCCCTTTAACTCATGAAGACAAACATCCCTTGAAACCACACTATCATAGGATTAAACAACATTAGAAAGAAAATAATAAGTAATATAAAATAAAAAAACATAAAATGACATAAATGAATAATAATAATAATAAAATGATGAATAAATAATTAAATGATAAATCAAATGACAATTACATAAATGACCATTGATTATAAAATTAAATAATTAAAAACAGATGTATGGTTGCTTTCTTAAAGTAACACACCCACACACACACACACACACAGGTTGTTATTGAGAATCCTTAGATCCTTCAAAAGTTAGAGGACGTTTCTTTTTTATCATTTTATAGATAAAGTTAATGTTCTTGGTGTGAACATGACTTTACTGTTTGTCCTCTTTCTCTCTCAGGTATCGTGTCTCTGATATCCTTGGTGGTTCTTTCTTATGACCGCTACAGCACATTGACGGTGTACCATAAACATGGTCCAGATTATCGCAAACCTCTTTTGGCAGTAGGGGGTTCCTGGCTCTACTCTTTGATCTGGACAGTGCCCCCACTTCTGGGCTGGAGTAGTTACGGCCTGGAGGGGGCGGGAACCAGCTGCTCTGTATCGTGGACCCAGCGCACGGCCCAGTCTCATGCCTACATCATCTGCCTGTTTATATTCTGCTTGGGCTTACCAGTACTCATCATGGTCTATTGCTATGGAAGACTGCTCTATGCTGTCAAGCAGGTAAACTGCATTTCTGTGCTGTGTGTCAAAAAAACGGCCAAAAACTTCATTTCTGTTACTGAATTTGTAAAGGCTCTGACAGGATCTCATTCTGTGGATGCACACTGAATCATCCACACTCAGACAAGCTTACTGAAGTGCTAATTCAGAGGAAGTAGACTGTTTAATTTGTTGCTGGAACAGAAAATTGGTTATCCAGATTTGTTAACCGTTCATTTAAAACCATGTTTTTTTTTTAGAATCATGAGCAGCAGAAGAAACCTGTAGAGACAGAAAACCCAAACCTATCTAGAGAACTTGACAGGACTGTGATTATACAGTATGTTTTATAATCTCAAACACTGAAGTAATTTATATCTGCATTTTTAAGCAAATGTAGTAGCTGCTCACAACAATTGTGTATTGGTCCAGTTTGCAGCATGTTCTGGCCAAAAACAGCCCACTGGACAAGAAAGATCTGTCTTAATGTCATGAAAAGCAACCACTAACATTTTGCTTTCTTTTTTCTTGACATACTTTTTCAAATCTAGTGATTTTTTCCAACTGAGAAGTAAAATGCACACCTTGTCCGATGCCAACTTTGAATAAATGCATTCTCCCTCATGAAAGCAATAAAAGATAAATGAAAAGGGCTTTGTAAAGCTTACCTGTAACCTGAACAAAGAAGCCATATGTTGTCATGGTAACCAGACATATAGTAAGAAAACAAGCTCAAAAAAAGTGCTATTCTCTCCTCAAGACAAATATTTTCTTATACATTTACAGTATGTTCTGCCCAAGTGGCTGGTTCCTTTAGAAACCTGTTAAGAGTGCATCAAATCTCATTTGTGTGTATGGTGTTATTGGATTTGGATGCTGTATTATTTCGGCGTCGCAGTCACTGGAGTATAATTGGGTTCAGTTGGCTGTTGTGAGGAGGATAAAATTTCACTCTGGCTTGAGAGGGACAGATTTATCCTTACAAGCCTGTGTGATACAACCTGATATATCAAATTTCTGATGTATTATTAATCAAGACTCACATCTGTGACTTGCTGGGTGAAAATCTGAAGCTTACATATCATGCTTCATATATAATGTGAAGGGTGCATGTAATAAATTGGGTACCATGAGATGTTCAGAAATTAATCCCATCTACTCACCATCAATCACATGTAGAGAAATTCCATTTATGCAGAGGGAGGATGGGTGCTTGTAACAAATAAAGGGGCTTTTACTTCACTGAAGATCAAAGAGAAAGAGGAGTTTCTGTAAATATCAATTATAGTGAATGTAATTAGAAAGCCTTGCCATTTTCATTAGTGACGTTTACATAGAGTCTAGTAAACTATTAAGAATTCAACTCACAGCTCAGCTGGAATGAAACGTCTTAACAAATGTTATCTATCTGAGCTTGATCCAAAGGTAAAATTTCTTGTGCGTTAAGCTAGCAACATGGCAAGAAAGATTTCTTGGCATATTTTTAGACATAAACTATATTGTTATATTATTTAAAAGAAATATAAATACATTATAATATATACACTATCAAACATTTAGGGTGGGTAAGATTTTTTTAATGTTTTTAAAAGTCTCTTATGCTCATCAAAGCTGCATTTATTTAATAAAAAAACAGGAATATTGTGAAATATTACAATTTAAAATAACTGTTTTCTGTTTGACTGTATTTTAAAATATAATTAATTCAAAACAGCATTTATTTGAAGTATAAACCTTTTGTTACATTGTCATTACTGTCATTTCTGATCAATTTAATGCATCCTTTCTGATAAAAAACAAACAAAAAAACGTATCAACCTCACATTTTTGAACAGTATATGGCTCAAATACTTACCCAATCCAATTATTTATTTTCTGCACATTCTCTATTTTCTTCACTCTTTCTTAGCTGAGATCGATAACTGGTGAAGAGTTTAATGTCTCTTGGTAAAGGAGACAATCACATTGAACAAATAAGACTGATTTTGTTCCTGCTGCAATTACACAAAGCAAGTGTGACTACAGTTGTCAATCATGGGAATTCTGTAGTTGTGTGTGAACAAAAGAGAAAGGTTATAGTGAGGGTTAGAGCTTTCACAGGTTAGAATGGACTGTTTAGCCTCTTTTTTTTTTCTTTTTCTCTCATCGATGGCTATTTAAAAGTTTGCTTAAATTTACCCAAAAGTCTTCGACATGACCTACCGACATACCTTTAACAGGGTTTATGTTGTGTTGCTGGTGGGGGTGTTTTGATATAAGTACATTGCATGAATGTCTCGGTTAGGGACTAGGGACTAGAGACTAGGGGTCCCTATACTAAACACCACAACAAGCTGAACTGTGTTTACGAGTCTTGGCGGTGCAGATGCAGGTAGGCTCCTTCGTGCCAAATAGCAAGTGCACTCACACCATCTCGCAACTTCAATGCCCAGGGTAAATTGACCTAGAGGCTCCCTTATCTCAGGGGACACAGTATCCTCACAGTGGGTATAGGTCACTTCAGCTATAAATTACCTTTTTATTTTTTTTATTTTATTTTTTAAAAATACACCTGGTTGTTTATGATGGGGAAGGAACACTGCGGTGACCACATCCTACCCAAATTGGAGGTAAGTATGTGGTGAGTACGTCCTATGAGCTCACCTGATGGAAAGAACTACATAGGGAAGAAGTCCCTGTGGTGGGCTCAACAAGATGGCATCCACAATACTGTTGGCTATTCTTTGTTTGGAGACAGCCTTCCCTTTCTGCTGTCCTCCAAAGCAGACAAAGAGCTGTTCAGATCACCTAAAGCTCTCTGTGCCGGCCAGATATATTCGCAAAGCGTATATTGGACACAACAGAGGCAGGGCTGGGCTTCCCTCATCATGAGGGATCACTTGAAAGTTCAACACTTGATCTCTGAAGACAGTAGGGAGAGGGAGAGATCCTTCATGGAGAGGGCACTGAGCTTCACTGACTTCAAAGGCTCAAATGGATCTCTCTGCAGGGCCTATAAGGCCAGAGAGAGAGGTCCCAAGAGGGACCTTCCTACTTCTCCAGGCCCTCCTGAGAGAAGGAAAGCACTGACCCAGTGCTGCATTTCCATGGGTCTTCATCTGGGGAAGTGCACCATGTAGCAAAAAGGCACCACTTCAAGACATATAGCTACCTAGTAGAGGGGATTCTATCCATAACCACTAATGAATTCCTTGTCCCGTTGATGCTAATACAGGTTCACCAGGGAGGGGCCGACGTCATCAGCCTGAACTCCGAAAACCAAGTCTGGTTGGGCCAGTATGGCGCAACTTTTAAAACTTGTTCTTCTTCCTTCCTGATCTTGCACAGTGTCTGTGTGATGAGGCTCACTGGGAAAACTCACTTGTGTGCCAGTGCATCCAGGGCCTCAGTCAGGGAATACCACAGAGGACAGTGATAGGATTCCTTTGAAGAAAACAGGTTTACCTGTGCTTCTCCGAATCGACTCCAGATAAGCTGGTCCACCTTGGGGATGGTGTCTCCACTCTCTGCAGAGCATAACTTGTGTGAGAGTGAGTCCTCTGTGAGATTGAGGTTGCTCAGGATATGAGTGGCTCGCAGTAACGTCAGTCAAGTTGTGACATGCGACAAGAGCAGATACCACCCTAGCGATTTATACATGCCACCATCGTGGTGTTGTCCATTCCAATCAACACATGCTTGAAACAAAAAAGAAAATTTTACTCCCATCCCTGAACCAGGAGTGAGGCCCATCCCCAGTCCTCTGCAAGGTTGAGGCACAGGTTGCGCTCCTGGACCACGAGTGTGGACATTGCCTACCTCAGCACCCACGAAGGTAGTCCTAACTCAGAAATTATCCCGGAACGCTGTGACCTTTGTAGCCTGTTTGACATAGTCGGTTGCTAAGCGCAGTTCCTGCATCATTTCTGGGTTGGGACTACCCTTCTGCAGATCTTTCAGTGCTTTGGCCTGATAAACTTGCAGGATGACCTTCGCATACAAGGCGGAGACGGTCTGACCAATGGCATTGTAAGCCCTCACCTTCAGAGATGAGATAAGCACTTGCATCAGAGATAAGCACTTGCATGCCCTGGATGAAAGGCTTTGACGATTTATCCCGGGGGCAGCGTTTTGGGGGCTCAAGGGCACCAAAATCGCATTCTTCACCTGTGGAACCTCCGAGTACCCCTGGGCCACCCTACCATCAAGAGTAGTGACAGTGGAGGAGCCAGCAAAGCTTGTCGTGCTTACAGGGAGGTAAGCACGACAGCCAACTGTCAACCAGCCAACTCAGACTGGACCACTGCATCTGAAGGAGGTAGCCCAGGAGAGTCATCCACCTCAGATGCCATGAACCTGCCCTGCGATGCTGTGATCGATAACTCATCTTCTTTGTGAGCCCTGAATGAGAAATTAAGTTCAAACTTATGTGAACCGCCTAACTCATCCGTGAACTCAACTGGAAGGCACAATCATGCTGAGGAATGGGAGGCCCATGGGGATTCACCCGGCAGATGCTTTTCTATTGTAACCCCAGATCACCCTCAGTGCTCGCCGCCATAGCCTCGTACCCGGAGGTAGAAGAACCAGGACGGGAAGTGGCTGAGGTTCCACTCAGCCTTTTGAAAGTGTAAGAGAGCCGTGATCACAACTTGCTTATGGCAATGCTCTCCCAATGAGAATTTGCTACAGGATCCGGCAGTGCTGGAGATATCAGATTCATAGATTTACTTCCACAAGAGACACCTCTAAAGAACAAAGCTAAATGAGTGGATCACGCCAGCCTCCTTTTATACCCATATCTCCAGGGGAGTGGCTGGCATGCAGATTCCACTCGCCAATTCTCATTGGCCTTTTCTGAAATGTCAGAGATGGTCATGGCTCTTAATTGCTCAGATTTCATTCAAAATATCTTCATTTGTGTTCCGAAGATGAACGAAGGTCTTACGGGTTGGGCACGACATGAGGGTGAGTAAATGATGACAGAATTTTTAGTTTTGGGTGAACTAACCCTTTAATTTCCTGAAAAGTCCTTTGTTTTCTCGGAGAGTAGCCCACTGTGGCTCATAGACAACGTAGCTTGAGTTTTACAACAAGCTGCAATTCTACATTCTGCACAAAGAACTCAGATAAATAGAGACTATTGCTTTGTCCTTTCTGAAAGGCATTCATCTCCCTGCTTATTATAAAATGTAAATTAGCAATACTATTTGAATTGAAGGGTTGTGGCTTTACAGCACTTTTCAGGCTTCAGAGTGCACTTTTAGCATTGGTAAGGACCATACCTCATTTCAGGAAGGGTCCTTGTGAAGGACAGAGTCAAAGAAAAATAAGCACTTACTTTCACCCCACCCACAGTGTCATAATTAAATCAATACTTACATTTACATTTATATTTAGTCATTTAGCAGACGCTTTTCTCCAAAGCGACTTACAAATGAGAATAGTAGAAGCAATCAAATCAACATGAGTACAACAGTATGTAAGTGCTGTGTCAAGTCACAGTTTCATCAGTAAAATGCTCATAGCAAGGTTTTTTTTTTTTTTTATAAATATATACGCAAATAGATGGAGAAAGAATAGAAAATCAAAAAAAAAAGAAAAGAAAAGTAAAATATAAATTAAAAAAGTGCTATATTACTGGGTCAAGTGTTGACAAAAAAGATATGCAGTTTTTTGAAAATGGCTAAAGACTCGTGGTAGCGTGGTAGTGGTAGGCGTGGTAGGTCACCACCAACCACGAACAGACCAGGAGAAGGTCCGTGAGAGTGAATTCACAAACCTGTTTTTAAATTCACCATGAAATTACATTAACAATCAATTTAATTTATATTATTTAGGTAGTCAAATAATCAAAATCTAATATAATAATATCACTAGGCCTCCTTTAGAGTATGGTGATGTAGTTTGTACTCCCCCTTGACTGTAAGGGTAAAAAGTGTTTTTACTGAGTACATTGCCTGATGGAATGTGTGGATAGAGCTTTGCTCACTTGGAAACTAGCACTGCCACAGGTTAAAACGCCCGTGTCATTCTGAAGTCACAGGTCCTGTTTGGACCTCCCTCAGAGCATGATGGCGTAGGTTTGTACTCCTCTTGCTTTAAGAGTAAAAAGAGTTTTTACTGAGTACATTGCCTGATGGAATGTGTGGGTACATTTTGAGCTCAGGTTGAGCTGAACTAGTTAACCTCACTGCATGGTTTGGTTCTCAGATTTGGCTCCCTTAGAGCTTAGACACTACCACTGGCTGACGCCACATGTCTTTCTGGAGTCGCAGGCCCTGTTTGGGCCTCCTTCAGAGCATGATGGCGTAAGTTTGTACTCCTCTTGCTTAAAGTAAAAAGTGCTTTTACTGAGTACACTGCTTGTTGGTATGTTGAGCTTAACAAGTTACAGTCTTATCTGCTAGTTAAACTCGGTTCATTCCGAGCGAGTTCCATGTTTGTGGGGTCTTGCTTATCAGCAAGCTAGCTGTTTTAGGTGTGTGGCCTTCACAGGCCGCCCTTTAAGAGTGCACAGCCTCCTCAGTGCAAATAATCAAGTGCTGAGTAGATCCTAGGATTGAGCAGAGTGTTACTCCCCTCGGTAGTAAGGGTAAAAAGCGCTTAGCTGAGTCCTGCTCTCCAGGATGCCCGTCTCTACGCTCTGGTCTAAGTTGGTTACTTCCTCTTTTGCACTCACTCTTACTGGATATCTTCGCTGAAGAAATGTGATTGGAGACTCTGTGATCAGACAGGTTGTTGGCTAAGACTAGGTTTCTGTAAAGTAGACCAGGTCAGGCCTCCCTGGTGGCAATCGGGGTCGAGTACGTTCCCCTGACTAGTGACTGGCTAGGGTTCCTTCGGGCCCCTTGGCCACATTCCCTTTAAGGTACCCTCTTTTCTTTTGAGAAGTTTGGTTCCAGAAGCCTTTGAGCGGCCCCTATGGCCCACATGCTGTCACTGACAGCTTTTGTGTGACCCGTAGAGGGAGTGGTTCTGGCATTTCAGTTGAAATTGCTAGTTCTGACGTTTGTCTAGCCATTTTTTGGCATGCCCTCCCCTTAAGCATGGCGGCGTGAGTATTTCGTTCCCCATAGCGTGTCAAACGCAGAGTTGAGTTCCCTTTCGAAAGGGAACGTCTCAGGTTATGTATGTAACCATAGTTCCCTGAGGGAACGAGACTCTGCATTTCCTAGCCATGCATCGGGGCAGCCTGCTGAACACTCCCTTCAGACGAAAAGAGACTTACTGGTTCTCTAGGCGCTCCTTATATACTTCTGGGTCGCGCTATGATGATGTCATAGGCTGTCGCCGGCCAATAGGATTGCCATGAGTTGATATTGTTTTCAGACACCGGTTCACACGGAGCCGTTCCCCATAGTGTGTCAGTTATGAGTAAAATAAGGTCTGTGGTTAACATAACTTGACTATACTTTGACATTTTGTTCTACAACATGAATTACACATATCCAAATATGTGTAATTTACACATGTACATACATTACCCATATCGAAAACTTACATTTTGAAAGATGACTTTTGGAGGATGGATCCTGAAATGCTAACTTGTGTCCAGGTTTTGGCCTACACAAATACATCATCCTTGCGGCATTCTAATGCACACCTTAGAATGTTCATCAACCAATCAGAATAAAACATTTAACAGCCCTATGGTAGAAGACATTTTTATTTAAATTAAGCGGAATAATGCACACAGATTGATTGACAAAGGACCATTAAGAAAATATTAACATTGAGAAACACCATTTTTAAAATTGCCAGTTCTTTCTAAAAACTCTTCACACATATATATGTATGTCCCTGTGTCTGTCTCTTAGGTAGGGAAGATACGCAGGACAGCAGCACGAAAACGGGAATACCATGTTTTGTTCATGGTTATCACCACCGTTGTGTGTTATCTCTTGTGCTGGATGCCGTATGGTGTTGTGGCCATGATGGCTACATTTGGCCGGCCAGGAATCATCTCACCCGTGGCCAGTGTGGTTCCCTCTCTCCTCGCCAAGAGCAGCACAGTCATCAACCCGCTAATATACATCCTGATGAACAAACAGGTAAGAGCACAAACTAAATCATATCCATTTCATACACCGTAACTAGGGCTTGAATGTACATATAAAACTTCTCAGAAGCTTACTGCTGTAATTATTAAAGTTGGTAATTTTAGTTGTTTTTTATATATATATATATATATATATATATATATATATATATATATATATATATATATATATATATATAAGTCATATTATACTGTAGTTTATTTTAACAGATTAATAATTTATTAATTTAAATACTCAAGCAAATCAAGGGTATACTTAGCAAATCGAGGGAATGAAAAATTGTGTGCACCTTTTTTTCCCCCCACTGCATGTCATGTGCAGGGCTCCGTAATTTACAAAAACAACCAGAACAACAAAAAATTGACAAGCACACACAATATGTTACTGGGTCAAATAAAGGTCAAGCTTTTATTATAGAAACAATGGTCAAAAGAATACACTAACATGTAAGTGGCTTAAAAATGAACTCAATGACAAATGTGTATTTAAGTAGAGAAATAAACATTATAAAACATCCCATGGCTTTAATAGACAATTGCAGATATTTACAGTCTAAAAATCAAGACTTTTACAGATAACAGTAGCATGGGAAAATAAATTAAAAAAAGCCAGTGTGGGGCAGAATTACAGAAAGAAAAAAAAAAAAAAAAAAAAAAAAAAAAAAAAAGATAAAAAGGTATACAGAAAATACATTTATGAAAAGGAAAGAAATAGAAAAAAGAAAAACAATAATTAAATTAAGGAAATGATGCAAAAAGGAAAGTTGGCACAGATAAACAGCATCACAGATACAGTACCATTCAAACATTCTCACACTCAAACTCAGGAAAACCGCACATTTGGCACAGAATCCTCAGAATCGTACTATGCACATCTATGACACAACTTTGAGATTCGCCAGTGAAATCACCTGCATTTCCTCAATCCTGAAGATCATATGCTTAAAACAGATCTGAACCTAGAGACCCAGCTCATATTTTCCATTACAGGCTAAATCCTAACATTAAGGTATTTACCATGAATACTAACAAGCCCCGCTCTGTCACATGCTCTGAATTGTACCCCCCCCAACCACCACCCCCACCCTCACCCCCCACCCTCTTCCCCGAAAGTAGTCATATCACTCCATGACATGAAAAACCAAACAATTTACAGAGAACACTTCAATACTCTTAAGACGGCCATATCTCCAGTCACACCGTCTCTTCTCGGTGAGAGAGAGAGTTTATGCCGCTAAAACACCTTGTTAAAGGCTTAGGAAAAGACATTCACAGAGAAAGGACATACAACTCTGCCTCTGATCGTAGAGTGCTAAAAGACTAAAGAGAAAGTTGAAGGCAAAGTTTTAGTCCCTCTATAGGTCACATGACCATTTGGCCATCATGTAGAATTAAAAAAATGAATTGTCTGGGAGAGCCTTGGCCTAACAGTTTAAAGTTTGGGGTCAGTGACATTTTTTTTTTTTTTTTTTCATTTTTTTTTTTTTGTAAAAAAACAAAAACAAAAAAAAACAAACAGACAACAAAAAGGACAATATGCTACTTCTCCATTGTTTTGTGAAACACACTACAAAGATGCTGCACTCATGTCTTTTGCAGCATGCCGCCATTCTAAAAATGCGGTGCTCAAGTTAAAAGTAGTTCAACCTAAAAAAAGTAGTTCAACTTGTTTTTTTTTCCCCGTTTCCACCACAAAAGTGTTCTGCATGTGAACCAGTCCTTATAATTGATCAAAAGTGACAGTAAATACATTTTATAATGTTGAAAAAGATTTATTTCAAATTAATTATGTTTTTTTTGAACTTTCAGTTTTCAACAATATCTTTGTTTCCACAAAAATCAGAACAACTGATTTCAACATTGATAAGAATGGCTGCTAAAAATGCAGCCGTCATCAAAGGAATATAATTTTTTTTATATATTCAAATAGAAAGCAGTTATTTTAAATTGTAATTGTATTTTTCATCAAATAAATTCCGCCTTTGTGAGCATAAGAGACTGACTGACTGACTCCAGACTTTGAAATGATAGTGTACATGCTCTTCTCCCAGTCATTTCCTGTCTTCTCCACTACCATGACAATAAAAAGTGGCAAAAAGGCCAAAAAAAAAACAAAAAAACATTTAATTGTGTGTCCGTCTCAGAGTGGAGGGGAGTGTGACGTCACACATGCACGACAACCACAGCCGGCTCCAACAATGAGTCATATAGAGATGATACACTACAGGTTCAGAGGCTCTAAACCGGTCACTGAATTTTACATCCAAACTAAATTTTTTGTATTCAACAGTACAAAAAAAAAAAGTCACTTTCAGTTTCTCTACATCTACAATCCCCCAACATGGGGAAACAGGACAGAGTAAAGGTCAAATATTTGCTTTACAACCTTAGCCTACCAGAAGGAAGATGAAGTATTTCACCCTGGTGAGAGTATCGTGAGCTCCTGAGTGAAATCACCAATTACTAGTATAATTCTACAATATACAACAGCAATTAAAACAGATGTTAGCTCTCCTCACCAGATCTACAGAAAAATCAGCTTGCGAAAGTGTTTCGTTTTAATTAAAATGGCACACATTGAAACAATGCACACGAGTATATAACAAACCTTCAAGTTTTACCTTCTGTAGAAAAGTCGCACCACAAAGTGAATTATTTCAAAATGAACAACTGTACATTTAAGAGAAGACAACGCAAAGATGCTCTGGTAAGTCATTCGCTTTTAAAGAAGACTCCAGTGGGAGTCTCTTGGTTTTAGGGGCTACAAGACATTAAAAACCTTGGTTTATATTTAACAACTAATATCACCACTGCACTTGTTATATTGCCTGCAGCCTTAAAGTCCCAGATAAGATTTACAGTGCTGCAATGAGTCCAAATCCTGATTCAACAACATCTATTTTCTGTAAACCACCTGTCTTGAGTTATAAAGCATAAAACGACTAGGAGAATTAAAGTGAACCATGGTCATATTCAAAAGCTCCTTAGTCGATTTGTACAATAACAGGTACATGTCGGTAAAGTACTCTAAAAACTACTGATTCATTTGAAACGTTCTGGAAGAGCAAAATATTCTCAAAGAGGCTTGTGTATGTGGCACAATATAAATAACAGCAGAAAGTGACACCAAATTTATAAAAAAAAAAAAAAAAAAAAACAATCTTCATGTTATGGCGAGAAGCTTTAAATCTGTCTATGTTAGAAAAAAAAACTAACAAAAAAAAAAAACGCCTATCGACAGATTGATAAGGCTCACTTTTATTCAGAGAATAAATCTAGCCTTTGTGCTAAAATGTATTTGAGTGAATGCTTTCTTTCGACAGTGTAGCTTTCAGTGTCTGTGACTGCTAATACTTCCAACCCTGTGAAAAACAGAGTTTCAATTAAAAACAATAAAAAGAAACATTTTTGATGGCTTTCAACACCAAGAACATCCACATATCTAAAGAAAAGCTTTTCTCATGACATGTCTATTGCTGTTCTGACCATCTTTATTTAAGCATAGGCTCAGGAAATGCATTTTTGAGTGAACTACAGCAGAAGGTTTTGCCCCGCAGAACACCAACCATAGTCTACATAACACTGTCCATTCTGAGCCGGCTCGGCGTGGTCCTGCGTCAAGTCTGCAGATATCTTCTGCTTTACAAAATCTGTTATTGCGTCTTTCTGTTCAGGGCTCACAGTGGACGTTCTTGAAACCAGGGAGCGTGACCTTGCCTTTCCGTCTGAGGTCTTCCTCTGATCCGACGTTCATGCGCTGGATGAGCATCTTCTCGTAGAGCAGGGGGTGATATGCACCTAAGGTGCAGGCGGCGTCAAAGTAGCGTTCGTGGTAGTGGCACAGATCCGTCTGTCGCAGTGAAGGAATGTATTCGTACACGTGGACCTCTTCACATAAGGACATCATCAGTAGGATGCCTGAAACACACAGCTAGATATGAACAACGCAGCCCACACACAACTACATAAGAGTACATGAGATTAGGGTTGAGGGGAAGAGAATTTTGTTTTAATCGTGTGAAACGTGTTGCGACTTAAAGGTAGGGTAGGCGTTATTTTTTATAAACACTGTTATATTGGTTGAAACTCTACACATCCTGATAGCAATGGATAATAGAAGTGGTCTAAATATTAAAACATGTTAGCATGTCGTAACCATAATTACAAGATGGCGACCCATGACGTTTTACTCTGAGCTCTTCACTTCCTCAGACTCGGATTTATGCATACGTGTCAAAACGGTCAATGCTAAAATGAATCTGCAGCAGTCAGGTGGTACAAGTCAGAGCTCTGTACGTTGTTTACGTTCATTATTATTGTAATGTTATGTGCTTTGGGACATGAGGTAATTTAACGCCGTGTCTCGCGACGCTTTGCAGACTCTGCTCTGATGGGAGGGAGGGAACTCACGTTTTCAAAGCTAGCTATTGCTAGCCTCTCTCCGAAATTGCCTACCCTACCTTTAAATGCCAAAAGTGACTTGTATAATGCAATTAACATGAAGTATGCAAAACGTGTGCAATTCATGCTAAATGAGAGCAGTAATGAGCCCAAGTTTCTAGACCAATCCCCACACACCAGCAGTTTCAGTTAGGTAGTTTAGGCTTGTCGTTTGTAATAAATGTTTATAATGAATGCTACTATAATTTATAGTTGTTTTTTAGGCTTTATAGGCTACTTAATATGTTTTAATTCCTGTTTTGTTCCGAATACGGTTAAATTTAGAGGATTTGTTGCGGAAAGATTGGAACTACACATTTGTACACAAAATGTGACTTCTACACAGACTTATCTATGATTTTTTTTTTTTTTTTTTTTTTTTTTAGCAATGCAAATTCTGACTTGGTGCAACATTTGACCATATTTTCTGGAAATATGTAGAATATAATACATACAAAAGGAAACTGTCATGCAATAAGAGCGTCCAGTTCAACAGCGAATAGCTCTTAGCCACTAGGGAAAACCCATATCAGTCAATCACTAATTCACAAATTTAAACTGTGACAGTCAGTGAATTATAAAATGAGAGAACAAGCACACAAAAGATCCATTTAAGACGTAGAATCTGTGATATGATTAAAAAGACAAGACAAAATTGTAAAGTGCAATTTCCATTCAGTTTAATTTGCTTGGTCAAGACCTACAAGGACATTCAGTTAAGTTCTGCTGACGGTTAAGGAATCTATTGATCTGTTTTTAGGGAGTATTTTTCCACAAGTGTTGGTATGCAGACAAGAGCTTTGCATACACCTGAATTTAGAAAATGGCTGAGGGCACAATCATGTTGTGCTTGAGCAGCTTTAAAGTCAACATGAAATGGTGTTCACAACCCATTTACTTGCATAACATTAATATTTCCTAATGATCCAGGATGTTACGTCAGCCAACAGTCTGCTGTTGTAAAGAAGTCATTACATTTTAATGAAACATGTGCACTGCAATAACAAAGGGGGACATTATTATAATGTATATTAGGAAACCAAATTGGATTTTGTGTTGACTTTAAGGCTGTCTATTCACACCAATATCAACAAGACAAAATGACCAATCACGGCAGAAAATAATGATTCCACACTGAGACTATTCATTCCTAGAACGGCAAAACTTTTTACCAATTTCTGAGAAAATCCAGCATACATTAACAAAAGCTAAATGCATTCTGGGTTGTATTTTGCTTTTGTGAAGGTGTGGTTATGTTTATCACTGCTCTATATTCCCCACACAGATTTCAATCATGTTCAAGTTAGTCTTGCAAACTCTACACTATTGACAATGGACAATAGACAACAGTCCTTTTTGCCCACAACATTTCACAAACGGGACCACACCTCAACATTTTGTGGGTGAAATGGAGTCATTTCTATAAAAAAAAAGGAATTGACATGATCAGGAGTATGGGTGAAAGTTTCCCACGCAGATTTCACCTGTGTTTAAGTTGGCCTGGCGTATTTGCTGTATTGACCAACAGAAAAATATTTGGTTTGAAAGGAATTTCTGTATGAATGGTGCTTCATGCATTGCTACAATGTATAGTACACTTAAATATTTTTGGGCCAAAAATTAGCAGTAAAAATCCATAGTCAGTTTGAAAAGCCTTTACATTTTTTGAGACAATATTGACAATTTCTCAGGTCTCATGTGTCTCTCTTTGTCTAAAGTTCTACAGGTGTTTTCGCATCTTGTTCTGCTGTCAGAGGAGTTTGATGCAGAACGGTCATTCATCCATGCCCTCCAAGACCACAGTCATCAAGCTCAACCGTAGAGTCCACAGTAACACTGTTGCCTGCACTGCCCAGATCTCCACCGGCATCCACAACCACAACTGCAGCACTCCTGCCACAGAGAGAACCAATCCCCCAGAGGTCACCCCTTAACCTGAGCCATCCCATCCCAGCAGCATGTGGATGATAGTCAACCCTGCCTTGTTTCACTGAATGAAGCCATTCAGTCTCATTCAACCGTTTCCGTTTTGCCTTTTTCATGCTTCTTTATCAACATCTCATTCACTCTCTAGTGCTCCTTTTCCTATGCTTCCTTTTACAGCTGCATCAATTAATCAGTAAAACCATAGAAAAAGAGTCAACAGCATTTCATTGCTGATTAGTTGGGTTTTTTCACTGTGCATTAGGAAACTTGATGTCACTCTGCTGTAAAAATGTAGTTTTTTGTTTTAATGTTCTTTAATGGCAAGGTTTTTTCTTCTTTGTTTCCATTTCACAAAATTTTTCCTTACAGTAAATGATTATTTGCTGTATATTACTGTGTATATCTGGGGTCAGTAAGGTTTTTTTTTTCTCCTTTTCTTTTTTCCTCCATTTTTATTAAAGAAATTAATACTTTTATTCAGCTGATCTTTTGAAGCTATTTCTGGCAGCCAAAAACTTAACTTTAAATTTACATTTTAAAAGTATATTAGTGTAGATGTACTAGAAGACAAAAACACCAATTTATGATTAAGTATTATTTATACATAAAGTATAAAATGTAAAGTTTTTCATTTTAAATCTGCACAATATATTGTAACTTGTGTTAATTATTTGGAACTGTTTTTGCACAACATGTTAAAGCATGCTTTTATTCCCCCAACTTAATTTGCACAACTTAATTTAGGCAAGATGTGGAATGTCTATATATTTAATCAATTAACGTATTTGCTGCCATGCCTTTTTCCATATATATTAGTTGGCCTTTTGTCTTAAACTGTTTAAAATTAAATATTTCTTCCTGTTAATGTTTCATTTAAAGTAGTCAAGAGTATTGTGTATGATATTATTTGAAAGGATTGTTAATGTTTAAACTGTAATTTTCCCTTTGGTGACGAACTACTTTTGACTATATTGCACAAGGCATTGAGCTGTATTTCCTGTGTGTTAAATGTCCATCATACAAACTCTGAAGAAAAATAAGTAGCCATATCGCATACTACTGAAATAATTTACAATGTGTCATGAATTATATATTAATGCTATTTAAGTTTAACAATAGCCTTTTTTAAATAACTAATTTAATTACCAATACCAAAGAAAGAACACTCTTATCTTTTCCATCATACCTAATTTTTCCATTTCTCCCAGTTATATTTCTGTGGTGAGTTATATTGCTGTCCAGGTCACTGATATATAGAAAACAATTTTAGAATAAAAGCAGAGGTACCAGAACACTACAAATCTGTGATAATGACAAAATGAGTGTTTCAGGAACAATGCAATAAGTAAAGAACTATTTCCATAGGTGGAACATTCATCCCCAAAGACCTTATGCATAATACGCAGATATGAACAAGTGGGATCCAGAATAATGAATTCTCAGAGGGATTTTCAAGAAAACAAAAGGACTTCTTTAGCTTTTGAAATGTGCTGAATGTATGCCAGGGCTGAATAGTGTCTCTAAGGACTCATTGACACTGCTCAAACTCATGAACATCACTCCCATCTCTTTAACACTGAATGGATTGTGTATAAAGTGCCAAACACACAAGAGGGACAATGTGAGCATTCCTGCATTTAAATATCTGTCTATTTGTAAGTACCTACATATGTAATTGTCATGACATTACAAAATGTATATTTGCCTGTCAAATTGTTGTGCCATCTTGTCCAAGTATAAATGCAGCTGAAACTATGAATAGAGCATCAACCGATTGCAGAAATCTATTAGTTACGAGAACCATGTGTGCAAAATTGTCTGTGATTTTTATAAATAAGGGAGGCATAAACAGCTATTAAAAGTGAATTGTGTTTAAATTCTAAACCTTTTCAAAGCCCTTTCTAAACCAGTCATTATTATTTGTTTCCCACTTTACAAAACTATGCACCATTACATACTAGACTTGCCACAATGTCAATTTTCAAATATCCACATTCAAAAACGTTTTAGTGGTATCCACTTTAGTGGTATCCATGCATACCTTGAATCTTTATCAGTCCGGGACATCATTCACTACCTTGGGCACTGAACATGCTGATTGGTTGAGTTCACGCAGCATTTTGATTGGTTGATTCCATGCACTATTTTATTTCAACTATCGTTTTTTAAAAGTCTGTTGCGGTGCGTGCAGAGTTGTTTGCTATTAGAATCGACAGACAAATTGTTCCAGGTAATTTTGGTGGAAACACGGCTATAGAAAAACAATGGAAAAGTAGTGCATTGGAATAGAAAAACGTGTTCTGTGTGAACAGCCCCCAAGCATATTTTATCATGTGCAACAATAATTGAATCTCTGATTACTCAATACGTGCAATTCACCTTTATTCCTCACGGTGGCAATGTCTGATACACAATGACGAAGTGATGTTTTACTCATAATTACCACAGGCATAAAACAAAAGAATACACTAGTATCATCAGCAACACTTGAAATGGCTCAGCGATTTACTGCAGAGCAAGTGCTGTACACAATCAAATATTAGTGTCACTGTCACTTGATGATGTATCTGGGGAAGAAGTTGTCAAAATATTGGTTTTGAAGATGCTGAAAAGGATAGTTTTGAGAATATCGTTAATATTTGAACACCACTATATGCCAGAACAATGCTCTTTGAGATAAGCATTTTAGAATGTCCAGGGACATTTTTTATATATATATATATATATATATATATATATATATATATATATATATATATATATATATATATATATATATATATATATATATATATATATATATATATAACATGAAAAAAACGTGGCTTAACGTACTAAGACAGTGATATTAAAAAAACCAAACTCCGTAAACATCATAAACCATACTGTACAGCAAAGCAGATGAGCCCAGAATGTGAACGCAATGTGTTTAATTACACGTTAAGTGTTTTCCTCCCATAGAAAACTGTTAAAGAAAAAGCTTAATGTCACTTAATGTAGCCTACTAAGTGATATTAAAAGATCAAATTCTGCATAAACCAATTTTTCTGTATAGTATGCTTTATTAGCATGGTGTTTACTAAGTTTGGTCTTTTAATATCACTGTCTTAGTACATTAAGCCACGTTTTCATAGCATTTTAGAATGTCCCAGTTTCTATATCATTTTCAACTGATTAACATTATGAAAACTGGTAAAACCTTTGGAAATTCAAAAGATAAAACAGTAAAAAACTCCTATTATTATTTCCAATAATTCCAAACTATGTTTATTTTCCCGATTGAATTGTTGCAAAAGTGCGTTCTGCAAACAGTAAGGTGGAGATCCGAGTTGCATTTGTTGGAATTCATCGCTGAAGGTTTGATCATGGCAGATTTAGTCACACAAATAGTACAAGTGGCTTCTAAGGAAACAAAGACTGGCTGTATGACACTTTCATTGAACTCATTAAACTCCAGCGCACATGTTTGTTTTCAGATCATCAGTACTTCTTCTGCATTTAGAGGGAGCGCATGCACAGAGCTGCCAGATTGCACAGATTAAGTAAAACACCAGGAAGAAAGTATATCATTTTAGGGGAAAAGCTCTATTTGGGGGATTTAAGCTCTTTGCATCTGGCAACCACAAGCATATCCCAAAGGAAAAACACTTTTTAGGACAAATAACAAGCAGGCCAATATCGTGATGATTATTTGTAATCAATCGAGAGAAGCGGATATCATTATGACGATTAATTGTGCAGCCCTAGGACAACCTCACTCACATGACATCACAGCAATAGCAAACCAAAACAATCCAATCAATTCACAGTAGCTAAAATCAAGTCCCATCCCAACATTTTTTTTCTTGTTCGAGAAGCAGTTTCACTCAGATATACCTCACATTAGGGAAAAGGCTAAATCACCACTTCCGTTTCACGCCAACTCAAATTTGACCTCAATGTTAATTTAAAAAAATTGAAATTACAGACTTCTCTCCAGTGACGTATCCTTGACTTCTCCAATAACTTAGTCTGCATAAATCAGTCCCTTTCTGACAATCGACTGCAAGCTCGATTCTATCCATTTGTTGTTGATTGGATGGAGGCATTTCTAAAATTAAGTCACCACCCTACATTTTTTTTTTTTTTTTTGTGATAATCCTTTACAATCAATTACAATGCAGAAAAAAATGTTGCTATTTCCATTCCATGACTTTAATACATTATAATGAATTCTACAAGATTGTACATATGGTCAGTGATTTTGTTGGTGCTGGATGTAGGTCAGACTCTTCTCAGCTCTAGGTTGAAAAGCTCTATTGCTGGATGAAAACGTGATGTCTCCATCTGCTGCTCTCTATCTCTCTCTCTCTCTCTCTCTCTCTCTATCTCTCTCTCTCTCTCTCTCTCTATCTCTCTCTCTCCATCTCTCTCTCTCCATCTCTCTCTCTCCATCTCTCTCTCTCTATCTCTCTCTCTATCTCTCTCTCTCTCTATCTCTCTCTCTATCTCTCTCTCTATCTCTCTCTCTCTCTCTCTCTCTATCTCTCTCTCTCTCTCTCTCTCTATCTCTCTATCTCTCTATCTCTCTCTATCTCTCTCTCTCTCTCTCTCTCTCTGTGTGTGTTTTTCTTCCACAGACTGAGCAAACATCCCACAACCTCTGCTATAGGTCACTTTCCACAATTGGGGTGTTTTCACACACTTTTGGAGCAGAATTAATTTAATTTGACATTAGGGAGCTCAGTTTGTCAAGGTTTGGCTGATTAATGAAGTCTAAGGGGCCATTCACACAGAACATGTTTTTCCATTCCACTGCGCTACTTTGCCATTGTTTTTCAAAGTAAACACGCTAGATAAATGTCTTCAAAAGTTGCGCTTGAGCCTTGCGTATTATTTGTAGCATCTTGGGCATTCTAAAATTGCGACACTTAAGTTAAAGGTGGGGTAAGTAGTTTCTCAAAAACGCTGTTGGACAATGTTGATATTTGACATCAACCCAAACAAACAAACCCCTTTATTCATTGCGCCGCCTCCAAAACTCACCTTCCAATCCTAACCACCCTGCTCCAAGTCGGTCTCAAACCCCTGCCCATTCGCTGCTGGCAGGCGAGGCAAGTGCACTAACAATGACGCTAAACACCGCATTCTCTAGCGGTCGTCAGTGCGCAGTGGTTTACCTGCACAACTCCACTAACTGGCCACTGTTACACACGCAATGCGAGAGTGGATGTCTGTTTACCACAGCTGACGTGCAACAAAATGTTTCACGAAAATAGCGGAAAAAAGTGCAGATGATGAACGAACGACAAGGAAACACAAAAAATGAACGTACAGTACACGAGTAAATACAAACAAGTTTGAGTAAAACACTCAAACCCAGTTTTACTCACATGAGAAGCGGAATCAAAGTAGCCTCCATGTCTGTTTTCAGGCCTTACTGCTTAGCTCTCTCCAGCGCTGGAAAGCTTTTCTAATATTAATGCGGGTCCGAAAGCACTTGCCCAGTCATAAACCTTCATTCCAGTGATGTTCTTTTGAGCTCTTCTGTATTGTGTCTCATCTCTCTTTCTGCATTTTTTTTTTCTTTTTTCAAAATCTCCCTCATGCTCGTTCTCTCTCCTCGAGCGCCATACTCCCCCTAATGCTGATTGGTTACAAGTTTGTTGTTGGTGTCAGCCCGACTAACTTCCAAACAGTGTTTTTGAAAAACTACTTACCCCACCTTTAAAGTTAGTTCAACTTATATATATAAAAATAAAAATAAAAACGCATTGTGTGCGCATCCATCTCCACTGACGGCCATTCAGAATTATCGGTGTACGTTTAATTAGAAAATATTACTCCGTGATGCTCGCTTCTGCAAAATTGCCTTCAATAAGCAGCTCATGTTGTAATACATTCACAATTAGGGATGACTTTTCCGTATTTATGCATGGATTGCTTCAGACAGCACTAAAAAAAGCAAGCGGCTTTGGGCAGGACACCCTTAGCATTTCAGACAGGGTTCAGAATTAACACCCACCAAGTGCTAAATGAGAGTAAAAATCAGTTTGTATATGAAGTAGTGTTACTCGCAGGTTGGCACAATTATCGCATCAAAAAGGCTGAGATTTAATTATATTACTACATGGTATGAATGGTTTACAAATCTGTCAAAATAGAAGCTTCAAGGTCTCCCTGTGGTTTTTCACCAAAAGAATTAGGACAGCCATGAATATTAGTATTGTCATTTTACTGTTGTTCTGTAAAATATTGTTAAATACCTGTTTTTATTTTACAATAGCACAATTTGGAGGGCTTTCCTTCTTTTTTGTGCTTTACTGATCAAATGCCTGACAACAGACAGATGAAAGTGCTGTTCTGTGAGCTTTAGATTTTAGTTTCAATACCAAAAGGACCAAAACATGCGTAGAGAAGTGAAGTGCTTCTCGTTGTTACCTCGCTGCTTTGGTGAACAGTCACTATTAGCATTAATGGTAGTATCTCACTTGATGACAAAAACATGACACGGCTGACAGGCAAATAAAACATCTTCAAGCACAGATTTCTAAAAGCACAGCTACTTTTTTTTGGGAGACGGTAACAAGATGTGCAGTCGGGGATGAAGCGTAAAGTGAAGGTGAAGTGTGTAATTTCTGTGCCACCCAAGAAGAATGCAATCAGCTTGTTTGAAGTCTGACTGGGATTAAAATGAGAGTTTCACCTCAAATACTGGCAAGAGTTTAGGTTGGGACTGTAAAAGTGGTTTGAAAACAGTTATTATGCAATTTTACTTTATTGTTTGTTATTGTAGAAATTTCACTCTTGGAGTTTTGAAACGGTAGAATAGAATATGAGCATGTGTGAGTGTGTATGTGTGGGTCTTACCTATAAACCCTGAGGAGGGTGGGTTGGGCTGGATGTTCTCCAGATTGTTACCCTGAATCACATCCCATAACTGCCAGATGTATTTCGGGTGCAGGATGTAGAAAGGCTGTGCGGGGAAGTGCATCCTGTACTCCATGTATGGTGTGAACAGGTTGTAGTCTGGATTTGAGTACCACTACAAAGCAAACAGTGAGCAGATTGAAGAAAAAACAAAAAAAAAAAAAGGTTATTGCCTTGCGTTAATCCATTTACTAAATGCATCTTTGTGAATAATTCATTAATGTAAGTTTCTTTTCTTTTCTTTTAAATTGACCTTGTAAATGTTTCATCAAAATGTCATAACTGGCAAAACAACTTCTTTTTGGTCACATGTCAGACTTCTCCAATCATTTAGTCTGCTTAAACCTGCCCCTCTGTTACAATTCAGATCTGCCTCTATATAATCAAAAACTGGTGGAAAAACCAATTCCCCGCCCTACATTTTTTTTTTTTTTTTTTAATCATAATTTTGTTCACTCAGATGTGTCACAATGCTGAAGAAAATAAGACCCTACTTCCGTTATATCACAGTTATATCCATTATATCGTTATGCTGCTGTTTGGATTTAATCCAAATTAGAGTTTATAATTGGATTTGTCTCCCAATATGTTGTGTGGATCACACTCTGCTCTTACTGATAAAATAGGCTAAGTGAACAGTTTCAGTTTCACTGTTTCACTGGTGACCCTTCCCTAAAACCTTCCCTTAAACCTAACTATACCACCAAACCTGTCCCTAAACTTACCCATATCCCACCTCAATAGCAGTTTGGCAACACAACATGAACACAATAAGTACAGTACATTGTACTTGCATCAAAAAAAAAAAAAAAAAAAAAATTAAATGAATTGTTAGGTACATAGTAGTTAGACATACAGAGTGTGACCAAAATGTATAATTCCTAGCTCTTACTACATTAAACAAAACCTAAAAAGAATTAGCACAACATATATATTATATGGTCCCACTTTATATTAGGTGGCCTTAACTACTGTTCTTAAAAAAAAAAAAAAAAAAAAAAAAAAAAAAAAAAGTACAATGTACTTATTGGGTTCATATTGAATTGCAAAACACCTTTGCTGCTATTGAGGTGGGATACCGGTAGGGTTAGGGAAAGCTTTGGTGGTATGGGTAGATTTAAGGGTAGGGGTAAGGTGTAAGGGATGGGTCAACAGTAATTATAAATGTAATTACAGAAATTACAGATGTAATTGCATGCAGGTGTTTTTAAAATGCAAGTACAATGTAAAAACATGTATGTACACAATAAGTGCATTGTATCAAATGATTAATTTAAATGTAAGTACATAGTAGTTAAGGCCACTTAATATAAAGTGGGATCTATTATATATTATAACATTTTGTACTCTTGTTCTTTATAGACAAGAATTCAGAGGTTCATTGTGTTCACTGCATGTTCATGGCACAACTCTCAAAACGGTCCACAGGCACGTTCATGTGCTTTATGAGACATACTATTGTGTTCTTGATTTGACAAGAGAGATGAGAACAACTGAATTGGAGGGTTGGGAAGAAAAAAAAAAAAAAAAAAAACAGAAAAGAGAAAGATAAAATCGACTGTACAGAATTAACCACTGACCATGCACCTGTACAGAGACTTACTTATTGACCTTACAGTCAACTTCCTTTATTCTAGAAAAAAAAAAGGTTATTGAAAGGTTAATTGAAATCCCTGCAATCTAATTGGCTCTTAGGTTGTTCACGTGGTCAGAAATTTTTCTCTTCTTTTTTTAAGGACCTGCTGTGAAAATGGTCATGTCTTCAGGCAATCATGGGGTCATTAGATGGCACATGCTGTCACTCTACAGGAGTCAGTCAAGGCAAAGCAGCATAGAGATGACCACCTATTCTGTATGTATCCCATGAATGCCTCATTTCATGTCCACAACAACGAGATGAAGGGATTGTGAACATCTGAAATGGTGTTAGAGGGTGGATCCAGTGAGGTAAGGGCACAAAAGGACAGATTGGTGCGCATTTATAGTAATCCGCTCTGATCTTTTTTCCCTGGTATTGTGGTTTATGATTCACAGCGGTGTGAGAGCAGAAGCGCTCAGACCAGACAAATCAGCATAGCCTTCCAGCATGGTGCCTGTGCTCATCTGAATTGCAAAAGTACCACAGCACCTGCTCTCTGCACATGTGCAAGGAGACATATCAATCAAAAGTATACAGTTCTAGAGATGTGATTGCACAGATGGTTTAAAAATGTCAAAATTACCTTAAATGTTAAAGAGGCCATATTATGCCCTCTTACAAAGTCTTGATTTTGTTTTTGGGGTCTACTAAAATAGGTTTTCAGGCTCGAATGTTCAAAAAAAACATTATTATTCATATATTTTACATTGTTGCACCGCTCTTCCCAGTCTGTCAGTAACACACTGTTTAGTTCCTGTCTCTATGAAGCCTTTTCTTCCAGAAAGTGCACTGTGCTCTGAATGGTTGACTGCACCAATGTGTTGTGATTGGTCAACCACTTTGAGTGCGTTTGGGAAATGTCACGCCCTTTACCATAAACATGAGTTTCAACACACTACTAACACAACTCAGCCAGGCCTTGGCCCCTTTGTTTTGCATATGCCTTGGGCAAGAATTATTTAAATGAGGAATAGTGTGTTGTGTACATTCTCAGGAAAAAAAACAACAACTCAAGACTACATTCAAGGTGTTTCAGGGAGTTCAGAAACAGTGCTTAGTGATATAGAGAATAACTCCCTTTGGAGTGACTTTGCAGACTTATTTCCATACTCAAACAACAACATTACACACTAAAAGTTGAAAATGTAAAAAAAAAAAAAAAAAAAAAAAACATAAAAGGTCCTCTTTAAATTCTTACTGATAATTAATGAACAAAACGATTTTATAGGAAACTGCTGTTCTAGATGTTTAATGTGTTTTTGGGTAGTCAGTACTCACTTTGTGCAGGTTGAGGGTGTATGGAGCAGGATCCCACGCCACCAGAGTTACATTCTTGTACAATGAGCTTGTATTGAACTGGTGCTTGGGATTTGCCAGGATCTGCAAGCAAAACAGACAATGTTGCACAAAGACAAAAGAGGAAAAAGACAAAATTGAGATCCAACCAACTCTTTTATTAGTCAGAAAACATACAACAGCATCACTGACTTTGACTTAGGGTTAGTTCACTCAAATTAAAATTGTCATTAATTACTCACCCTCATGTCGTTCCAAACCCGTAAGACTTTCGTTCATCTTCAGAACACAAATTGAATGAATTCAGTGAGCTCTTTTATGTAAACAAAATGGTAAATTATGTTTTTTTTTTTTTTTTTTTGTATAGTATTTTATTTTATTCTTTTCAGAAACTGTGCAGTCTCTTCATAAAATGGAGTTTGAACCACTGGAGTCACATGGATTACTTTAATGATGTCTTTACTACCTTTCTGGGCCTTGAAAGTGGTAGTTGCATAGCGGTCAATGGAGGAACAGAGATCTCTAAGATTTCATTAAAAAGATCATCATTTGTGTTCCAATGAATGAATGTCTTACGGGTTTGGAACGACATGAGGGTGTGTAATTAATGATAGAATTTAATTTTTTTGCCGAGCTAACCCTTTAACCATGTGCAATGTGATCGTTTCTCCAATGTTTCCAGCAAAGAGAAATCTATCAGTCCACATTGAAAGTGAACATGCTGCACAAAATGCAGTTAAAAAAAAATATTTGATGTTTAATATACAGTTACACAATCATTAAAAAGTTTGGGTCAGTAAGGTTTTATTTTTATTTTTTCCCTTTAAAGAAATAAATCCTTTTATTCAGCAAGGATTAATAAAAAAGTGAGAGGAAAGACATTTATAATGTTACAGAATATTTCCATTTCAAAGAAATGCTGTTCTTTCCAACTTTCTATTCATCAAATAATTCCTAAAAAAAAAAAAAAAAAAAGCAGCACAACTCTTCAACATTTATAAGTTTTTTGAGCTGCAAAACAGTTATTTTAATTTGTAATATTTCACAATGTTGCTGTTATACTGTATTTTTTAATCAAAAGAGATAAGTAATCACGAGAGATTTTTCAATTTTTTTTTTAACCAACCCAAAACTTTTGAATGGTATTTTACTGTACATTTTTACTGTACATTTGAGAACTATGGGGGAGGGGAAGATTATCTAAAAAATAATATCCTGAAATTCCGTCTTTTGGACATGAATCTTTTGGACCACTTTCATTTTGCCTTTATGCAGCTTTTTTGTTCCTTTCGGAGTCTGACAGCACATGGTCATAGTCTTCAAAACAGCTCCTTTTGTGTTCCACAGAACAAACTCAGTCATACAGGTTTGAAAAGACATATGGGTGAGAAAATGGCAAAATTTCTGAGTGAACTTGAGACACTACTTTGCAGTAAGCAACAGTTCTGTTCCCATCTTGTTCCCATTGATCTGTTAATTCATGTAAAGTGACAAAAGACACAGAACTTTCCGCAACTTGGCATGCTTGTCAGCATGGTTTCGGTTTGTTTACCCAATGAGCGTGTGTCCACTAGGGCATGATGACTCAGATCTAACTGAAAACACACAGCCGGAGGACGAGCCAAAGGGTGTTCAAATGAGATCTGCAATTATGTAGCTGATTCCATGAAACGCACATTACTACTAATGCATGCTGAAAACATCAAACGTTGCTCACCTGAGAGTTGATGATGCGTATGGTGGTTTTATTCCCAACATCTCTTTCATAACCCTTGGTAGGAGCTGTATTAAATCGCAGCACTGCATCATGGGAGTCTGGAATTATAAAAATTGGGGCTTTAATCAATTGGTACGTCAAACTGAGTCATGTCTAAAGGAACAATGAGTGAACAAAGGCATTTAACTCCTGCACAACTTCAGATTACAACAACAATACAAAACAACATGTCCTAAGAGAAAAAGAGAGGCCTCTAACAACAACTACGTGAAACAAACAAAAAAAAAAAAGAAAAAAAGTCAAGCTTCTTTCTGAATGAAAGGCTTTAAACAAAAAGACAAAAAAAAAAAACGCATTCAGAACACATGTACAAGAGTGCACTGGTGGAAATTAAGGCAAAGTGGTCAGTAATCAATAAGAATGCAGAGCGCTGGTAAACACGTTCCTTACACTGCTCAAGCCTGTAATCTGTTGTTAGGAACTGTGCAAGCAGCTTGTTTAACAGAGCACAAAGTCAGACACCATTTATTACTTGGTTCACCTCCAGGGGCTTTTTATTGATTGGACTTCCATTTAATCTGCCGTGCGATTGAGTGACTTTAAAGGTCATATTAAAGTTCACTTAAAAATATGAGAACTGCCCTCCATTGTGGCTATCAAATGTCATTCGGATTTGCACCTATTCAAACTTGTTGCATCACATTCGGTTATGAGACAGGTGAGAGTCAATGGTTTTTTGAAAGAAAGGACAATGTTCACTTTGAGGAAAAAAAATTACAATAAATGTTTCCAAGCTGCAAAACCTTTGGCTTGTAATCCAGAGTGTGATATAAATGCCAACATAGAATTAAATACAATTTTAAAAATAATAATAATAATTTCACAGACACTATTCATGAGCATCTCGAGTCTTCTTACACCACAGCCAGACTTTTGTTTGCCGATTTTTGTTTGGCATTCAATATCCTACAGTACAATACCCCATATATTCTAACTGAGAATCTCAGACGTTTTTATTTGGGGGACCAGCTGATTTTTGGGATAATTGATTTTCTAACCAATAGGTCTCAGAAAGTGATGGTCAAAAACATCCTTCCTGTATATATTAGGCTGCTGTCACTAAGACTGAATGCACGGATCTAGTATACTGATACGCATCTGTTTTAGTGGTTTGCTTTTACTTAAGCCATAAATGACTGTTTACAAGGACACTCGCTGAGATTTGTATTTTAACATTATTTTGCATGTATGTGTCCATTCAAGCACAAATAGAGGCGGAAGAGAACGGAATTCAATGTTCGCATGCTGTCTTGCGCTTGAATGTCTTAAAATCTCTTGAATGTTTAAATTGACAGGACCTAAAACATGTTACAATGATAAACTTCAGCTCTATGATGGTTAAACTTTGCAATTAAATTGGAGAATCACCTGCGATGTGATTATTGTGGATGTGCACATCGGTGCGATATCAAAGCTAAAATGATGTATCACGCAGCCCTACCCAATACTTTAACTGGTTCTCCACAGGGCTGTGTCCTTTCCCTCTGTTCTTCACTCTGTATACTTCACTGTCCAGGCTGTAGGACACAAAGGAGGAAGACAACCTTTGTTCCTAAAGTTGTGCAGCTTTTAAATTCACAACCATCTCTGACCCCTTGTTTACCATGCTGTGACTTTCCCCCCTCTTATATTTTTAATTGCACTCAGTTATATAACAAACCAGTGGCAAGCAGTGACTTTTTTTTAACTGGGTATGCTGGGTGGTGCGTCATGTCAAAATGATGGGTTTATAATAAGCAAGATGCTTGCGCTCACTTAATACAGTGTTGGCCACTTATTAGGGTGCTTACTTTCATGACACAGCAACACAGCTAAAACTATTCTTAAAGGGTTAGCTCACCCAAAAATGAAAATGCTGTCATCATTTACTCACCCTCAAGTGGTTTCAAACCTGTATGAATTTCTTTGTTCTGCTAAACACACACACACAAAAAAAAGATCTCGGGGGTTTGGTTACTGACATTCTTCCCAATATCTCACTTTTTTCTTCTATGCTTCCAAATATCTTATGTTTTATTCATTTTACATGGTGACTTTTTTCGGTATCTGTAGCAAATTATATTCAATATGTCCATTGTGCACACTATGTTTTTAATTTTTAATTTTAAGATGTTGTCAAATTCATAATTACTGAAGATAAATTCTAAGTCCATGTTTAAAGCAATTATAAAAGTAATTGTAATGTCCTTTAACCATTACAGAACATTGTTCTGAACACAAAAGCCAACGCAGAGCCAATGCTGTAATCTAAATCAACAGTGCTCTCTAGTGGATGAACGGTTTACTGCAATATAACGTTCACACAAAATATGCATTCTTACATGTAAATCCAATACAGAGGAATATAAAGAGTGAAAGAGAGAGAGAGAAAATAAATTGAATGATGAAAAGTCTTTCACCGGATGTGACGTGACAATGACTGATCTTCTGAAGGAAGCCTCTCGCGTCCTCATCCATCTCTCAGTTTAGCTGACATACCGTTTATTGGCCTTCATCAACTAGCAATATTTTCAAAGCAGTAAATTTGAGCTTGACATTGAGCGTGTCCCCACTATTTTGACAGGGACATCAATCTCCTGAGAGAATGTCACATCAGGAGAGAAAAGGAGCCAACGTATGGGTGTGAAACAAATGATGGGGAATTATATAGACCCTGTGTGTGAAAAGAAGATCCAATGTTAAATGAACAGAAAGCCCAAAGTTTGTAATGTCACATTACAAACAATTACACATTGTGTTGTGTGTCTGTGTATGCTTTGTGTAAAGACGCTTCATTACTGCTAGGTGGCAGTAGGGTTCTAGTAGTCTCATTTAACCAGGCATTTGACAGTACCTTCTTAAACATGAAGAGACCATCAGACGGATATGCAATCACAACAGTTTTCACATGCATTTGGGGGCGGATGTATCTGAACAAGATGATACATGACGACAATAGGCTAAGGTACTGCTGCTCTTACAGGAACATTGTTTTGAATACGAAAAGTCAGTTTGATATTCAAATAATCCATACTCAAAAGGAAATGCCATTTAGAAGGATACTTAAAAAAAAAAAAAAGGGGGGGGGGGAGAAGCTTGCAATCATATTGAAGAATCTGTATCATTTTCAAAAACTTCCACTTTAAAACGCATTTTCAGGCCACCAAAACGGCATTGTCGTGTAAAGGCCAAAAGACCTTACTCTGAATATTGGTTTTGATGACGCTACCCTGACAAGCTTTTTGTGTAAAGAAAGTTAATAGGATTAGATTTTGCAAGAAAACGCTTTCCATTTTGGTAAACAATATGCATCAGACATTTAACAAACGGACTGTGGATGCCTTGTAGGCGTTTCGTCTGAGACTGGGATGAAAGACACATTGGAG
>CM074438.1:25763525-25771025 GCA_037101425.1 Elopichthys bambusa
GTCACATGAAAAGATATAATAAAATATTTACTAATATATAAAATATTTACTAATATATAAAATATTTACTAATATATATATATATATATATATATATATATATATATATATATATATATATATATATATATATATATATATATATATATATATATATATATATATATATATATATATATATACACACACACACACACACATACAGGCATTGGGTGTTTTTCTGTTTGGCCAATGTTTTGGAAGCAGGACTTTTATTTTGACAGCGCCTGAGCACAGCACTCCATTCTCTGCCTTCATTAGTCTAACACATTATTCAATAGAGCTGTTAAACAAAGAAAGTAAACTGTATACAAAGAAGTATTACGTTTACCTTTATATTATCAGTAACAGAAGGCAAACGCTACTACCATCAGCATTTAACAAAGACACATTTATATCATTTAAACAAGTCTTTGAATATCTAATAAACCTTAATTTCACAAGTCTTGCAGACTTAGTCGAATCCAGCTGTGAGACCTTCTGAAGTGTGAATTTGTAGACTGGATAAAAACGTGTGTACTCTGTGTGTAACAGCTGGTAATAATAATGAAATATTTAAACAAAAAAGGAAGTAAACAATTTCTTTCTGTGAAAAATACTGTAGATGGCAACTTCTTGATTCTATAATAATCCTATTAAAAGTATAAGACTGTTTATTTTACAGATTTAGTTCATTTTAATGTAAAATAAATATATATGTCATTTTAGTAATTGTTATGCATGTGTTTTTTACTATCTTTGATTTATTGTGAGATTATATTGGCTTTATATATCCTACTCTCTAAAATATCAGCACCAGCCTTCATACTGATATCAGTCAACCACTACTGAAAAGATCATCTGAACACATCAATAAAAACAAATAAAAGGTTGAAACCGTTTAGAAAAAAATAAAAAAAAATAAATAAAAATAAACTCAAAAACTATCCTAAAAAATGTCTTAAGATAAGATTTTAATAAATAATATTGTACATCCATATCATTAAGCCACTCATATATTCTGAATATTATTTTCAGGTAATTAAATAAAATGAAATGATTGAGGACATTTTAGAGCGATTTACCCAAGTTAAAAATATCTGTCACTCACCAATCTCCTTGCCGAGTCCCGAGTGAAGCATGGCTCCGGCAGAGGTGACCACAGCACAGGTCTGGAAGCCTGGTCCATAGAGCTGGCTTAAGGGTAAGGCAGGTACAAATTTCTGCCAGCCTAAATTGGAGAAAGGCATCTCGGCCCCATCTAAAGTTCGAACCTTCTGCCTCTTTTTCAGCTCACACAACACCTGTTGGCCGCTCTGTTGCGCCTTCCGGTGCCCCCTGTAGGCCACACCGTGTTTATTATTATTAAGGTAGTCTTTCACAGCCTTCTGCAAGCGTGGACTGAGCATGCCCACGGATAAACTCCCTTTCCACAGACCGTGCACTACAGATTTTGACTTGGGAACGTAGTACTCGTCCTGGTCAGAGTCCTCACGTCTTGTCGCCCGTTTAGTCGTCCTCCTCCTGCCCTCTTCTCCCTCTTCTTCATCTTCCTCTTCCCCTCCCAACACCTCTTCCTCATCTTCATCCTGTTGAGGTGAATCCTGGTTGTACTCTTGTCGCTCACGATTGCGACTCACGGCAGCCGATCTGGAGCCCACGTCCTGGGTGCCGAATGCGGACCAGGCCGCCAGGCTCTGGAGGTCAGGATAAGGGTAGGCCTCCTGGCTGAGCAGACTAGGTTGAGGGTCGGCACTGGGGTTTTCCTCCTGGCTTTGCTCCTGTTGGGTGTTGCTGGAGGTCGAGGGGGTGGAGGAGGCGGCCAGCCCTAAATGGGTGGTCATAATGGTGCGGGGGTTGCCCTGCAGTGAGGTCAGGCGGCGTGTGTCTGTGTGGGAGAGAGCGGCAGCGGAGTGCGGGTCGTCCACTCGTGACTCCATGAAGTAGGAGAGGAGTGCCAGGAACACCAGCACCCAGACCAGCATGAGGCCGAGGGTGAGCCGCCGCCACTGTTTCAGACTGGACTTCATCTTCTAGCGGTCCTCTCGGCCGCACGCCGCTGCACTCCAGACCCAACTGGAGAAGGGTCAGCAAGAGGCCTACAACAGGACAGGACATTCTTATTAAATTGTCTTTTTTTTTTTTTTCTTCCCCCCCATAGGACACGGCATGTCCCTCAATTTCTTGTAGATTTGAAAATAAATTAACCAGAAGGGGGGTGGGGTCACACACAGCGCCGCTTCACATTTTTAAAATTTGCATACATTGTTTTCTATGGCCAGAATATGGTTGTCAGTCTCATATTTGACAGTCTCATATAAACTCGCGACCTTGTGCATTAGGCAATGACTGAAATGGTGTTAATTATTTTATCACTACTAAAGCCAGTTTAGTCCCATGCATCAAGTGAACAAATGACTCTTATCGAATTATTGAAGTTCTGATAGTCTGTTAACTATTGCACAACAGTGACTTATTGGGAGACTATACTTTCAATTAAGTTACATATAAATTTCACAATTCTGAATCATAATTCAGCTTGAAAAGGATGCACTGAAGACAAGCTGCGTAGAGTACCTAGACAAATCTGTCAAAACAGGAAAAGCATTTCTTCTGATGTCAGCTTTCTCTTTCCTTTGAGACCAGGCTCCCACTGAGACCACTCATGATACAGTTAGCTGTATCGTTTCACTATTCTCTAACTGCAGATCTCAATTTAGACGTGAGAACACCTGCTGTCATAACACTCTTTCCATTGTCTATTATTTGCAAAAAATAGCTCTTACTACTGTAACACAAAACCAACGTTTCAGTCTCAGAGCAACAACAAAAAAATTAGGCCTGAATTTAAGATTTAAGATTATTTATTTGCATATAAAATTCTATCAATTTGGGTTACAGTTTTAACTAATAAACTTAATTTAATGCATATTTGTCAGTCAAGAAATGGGTAAGAAAAGGTAAAATTTCTGTAAGAGTACTAACAAACCAAATATGATTCATTTATCATCAATAAATCCATTTTGTTTTAATCTCAGATATTTTAACTAATTAAATATTGCTTGTTCCACAGCTAGCCATATTTTAACCATGTTCATGCTTGTTATCTGATTAAATGTAATAGTTTTCACAATGAACAAATTTCTGCAGATTCAAATACATTTTGGAATTATGATTATTTAAATAAAATCAAAGATTCAAATAGTTAAACAATCGACAATGCCATGATTTTTTTTTTTTTTTTTTTTTTTTTAAAGAGCAGAAATCATACCCATTTCTTACCAGTTTAATTTGACTGACTGGCGAGCGAGAAACTTTGACATGGAGCATATTTATCCGCACAGCCAAGCAGAGCCGAAGCACAACAAAAAACGTGTTCTTCCGCAAAATACATGCCAAAAATTACATAGTGTACTTTTAAATTAATCAGTTTGTTTGTTAAAACTGTGTAATCCAAATGGAAAGAAATGTTATATGCAATACAAAAACATAAATCTAGGCCTAAATATCTATCATAGTTTTGATACTCAGCCATTCATATTTTCTAACCCGACAACTAAACACGGCTCTGTAAAGTAGAAAACAACCGTTTGGTAGGTTATATATATATTTTTCTCACACACACTCACACACACTCTCACTCACACACACACACAATCACTTCTGGTCAAATTTAGTCTACCCCCAAAATATAAAATATATGGTTACACACCATATACCACACACAGATGTTAGTACACTTATCATTAAGGAGGACATTTCACATGCGTAATGGTTTTTATGCTGAGCTAATGACATTTTCTAGCCCCCATCACAGAAACCTTTGGTTGTTTTTTTTTTTTGTTTTGTTTTTTTTGTTTATTTGGTGTTTTGAATTACAAGGACATCAGCATGTCCTCATAATGTAGGGGGCATTGGCCTGAAACAGGTGCATTACCTCTCTATAGTCCCTATTTCCTAAACCAGCCTAAGCTGATTTTCTGGTCTTAGCTAGTCTCTTTCAGCTGGTCAGGATAAGAAACCAGCTGAATAAAGCATTTTTTTTTTTTTTTCTCCCATGAACGTGATGTCATTCCATAAACCTCCAACCAAAGATGCCTGTACACTTCATGAGTCCCTTCCTTGTAACAAACACACACAAGACACACAAGACACACAAGACACACAAGACACACAAGACACACAAGACACACAAGACACACAAGACACACAAGACACACAAGACACACAAGACACACAAGACACACAAGACACACAAGACACACAAGACACACAAGACACACAAGACACACAAGACACACGATTTCGGTTATGTTATGATTGTGTTGCCATATATGTTTAGGTTAAAAGAAAAAGGGCTTCATCTGCAACCACCATACAATCAGATTACGCCAAAGGCTTCTTAAGAAAAGACTTAAGAAAAATAAGATATCTATTTATATCTTCTATATAAATATCTTACATATTTAAATATTTGAGAACTTCCAATAATTTAATTATTAAGGAACAGTCTTAAGGTGGGGTCACACTGTAAAAGTTGTGTGCAAAAAATAGCGACATATGAAGCACTGCTCATACAGAAGTCACTTCCAAAACAAGCAATTTTCTGTTGAGCAGCACGCCGAATTAACGTGAGCAACTTGGAAACTTCCCATAGCATGGATTTCTATCGAAGTGACTGGAATCCATTCAGAGCAACATTTAATGTGACCACAACTTCTGTCTTAAGAGAACTTTTACAAATTCAGTCCTAGGTTTGCAAATTACATGAGCAAATACAGAATTGTCATTTAGTAACAATCAGTGTAAAGAATAAGAGCATAATAGTGTGCCTGTCGCGAGCGCACAAAAAGAGCTAATTGTAGTAGCAAGATTTTTCACAGTGATCTCTGAAATGTGTGACATGACGATAGAACTCAGAGATAAACGGGTGGAAAGACATTTTAGAGCAGTTTAATGTTGAATTTAAGGGCAAAATGTCAAGTCAACAACACATGATAGTCTGCTTATTAGAAGCTATTCAAGAGCCATATCAAACACGACATGGCTTAGGTTGATGTGATCTCTGATGAAGAAAAAAAAAAAAGAAAAGAAAAAAACAACAACATGACAGAAAATATCACACACACGCACACAGATGCGCACACAGATGCACACACAGATGCACACACAGATGCACACACAGATGCACACACACACACGTGCACTAACCACATTTCCTTCCGTATGAACTGAAGCAGAGTTAAAACACTAACAGCAAAAATCTACATAAAACCTAAAGTGCAAGTCGATATGACTGGGCCAAGACGGGGGAAAAAAAATAAATAAAATAAACAGACAGAAATAAAGAGAATGTACAAATGGAGGGAAACACACAACATGAGGCAGTGGAAGAGCGCAGAAGAGCGAGGGAGTTACACAGCACATCCGTTACATTATTCATTAAACTCGCAAGACCCATCAAAACCGGGTGACTTCCCAGAGCTCTTTCAGGTCATTATGCAAGTCTCTCTGTCTCACTCTCACTCTCACACACACACACACACACACACACCTCATTCCCTGGAAACATCTGCAGTGGCTCCAGACAAATGAAGATCATGTGTAGCAGTAGTAACAGTCTAGAGTGGACCTGCACTGCAGTTTAGCACAAAAGCCACTTCAGCAAAGCTTCTTAAGCTGGACCAGTTTCATTTCAAAGCATTATCAAAGTTTTCGACCAATAGAAACGACCCAATGGACAAAATTAAGTCCCGCCCTACATACATTACATTATTTTATTTTTAAACAGATTTCTTTATAAATGTAAAAATCTGCATCAAAAATTCTTCTGCATTTCACTTCATGAAACTACATTTCATTTGAAACCGCAAATATGATGATTTTTTTTTTGTGGTATTTAATATAACGTGATATAACTAGAAATATGATCTAAAGAACGTCAGAAGAATTATTCATAATTTACTAATTGTTAAAAAGAATTTGCAGTTGTTAATGCATTATTTATTGTTCATGTTATTTGACCACAATGAACCATTATGTCCACAGAAACCACAAACTTTCCTTTTAATAAAGGTTACAGTACTTGTTTCAACATCAGCCAAACTAGCCTTGACTAAATCGAAAAGAAGTGGTTTTGGCCATTCGTTATTAACATTTGCCTTTATATCCACCAAAATAAAATATTTCATTTCATTTGAACATGTTGGCAGGGCATTAAGGGTATGTTTACACGTCAACAATGTACTAGAAATGGAAAAATGGAAATAAACGCATAAAAAGTTCTGATTTTAGTTGAAAACAGTGTCGTGTAAATGGCTACAGTAGCAGAAACGGTCTATTTAAGTCTCAGGGTCAAAGAGCAGGAGCAAACGATACTTCTGGCAGCCCCACAGAAAAAAACTGTTATACGGTTTTATTCTCCTATGCTGACAAACCCACAAGCGCTTCATCAATTTCACCAAAGACAACGATTGCACTTGAGGCTTGTTCCGTCCTTGCGGAGGGCAATCAATATACAAGATGAGAAGCAAAAGTGAGAACAGAGATAAGAAAGGGATTTCTTAGCAGACAACCTTGAGACAGCCGGTCTCAATTCAGTCCATCTCTGTGTGACCCTGTTTCACATTTACACTGCTCTCCATTATGGATGACCAGGCAGTGCCCTCTGAAAGCCTCCCCGCCGCAGTGCAGCCATGAGGGGAAATCAACTCAGAGGTCATCTGACTGCATGTGCATGGAGAGCAGAGGGAACAGATTGATGAGCAAACACATGTTCACTGTCACACAGTGAACCCATTAACCTGAACCCTTCATCTAGATTGCTAGTGCACTCCAGTAACCCAACCCACTGCCAGACATTTTTAGTCGTGCAGGATTCGTTACGTTTCCAAATCCATAGTCTCCTTCAAAAGCGCAGTCATCCCCAAGTGCACATTAAAGAGTTAGTACACCCAAAAATGAAATTGTCATTAAATACTCACCCTCATGTTGTTCCAAACCTGTAAGACCTTTGTTCATCTTCAGAACAAAAATTAAAATATTTTTGATGTAATCCAAAAGATTTCTGACCTCCCTATACAGAGCAATGTCATAACCAATTTCAAGGCCTAGAATAGACATAATAGACATCGTAAAAACATTAAAATAGCAAAGAGAATACTTTGTGCGCAAAAACAAAAAAAACAACGACTTTATTCAACAATTTCTTCTCTTCCCTGTCAGTCTCCTATGCTGTTGACGTAGTAAACACAGTGCAGCACTTCAGTGTTCTACTTCAGAAAGCAAACTTATTTTTGTTTGTTTTGTTTTTGCGCACAAAAAGTATTCGTGACTCGTCGCTTCATAACATTAAGGTTGAACCACTGTAGTCACCTGGACTATTTTAACTACGTCTTTACTACCTTTCTGGGCTTTGAAATTGGTTACAGTGTTGCTGTGTATAGGGAGGTCAGAAACCTCTCGGATTTCATCAAAAATATT
>CM074438.1:25773525-25798525 GCA_037101425.1 Elopichthys bambusa
TGCTTAAAGCCAGCGTGCCGGAGGACGATCAGGAGGATATTGCTCTTCATCCATTTTGTCACAGGATTGTGAAGCATCCATTTAAATAGCTAATGTGCGAGCCTAGCCAGCACAAATCACAGGACGCTTCAGAGACAGGATCAGCACAGGAGATGGAGGATACGAGCTGCCAGGGGCGTAAACATCCCATTTGCTTTTATAAGGTAATTAGAAACCACTCTCTGAAGGTATGAGACCACAAGCAATCTGATTATATAACAACGATACCTGGATGCTTTGTTTTAAAAGGATGTCGACCTTGAGAAATGAGCATCCAGATGAATTGTAATGGATCTCATTTGGACTGCGCTCCTTTACGAGATGCCTTGCATATTTACTATGTAATGGATCTCATTTGGACGGCACCACTTTACGAGATGGCATACTTATTTACAGACAGGCAGTTCTACCCACACAAGCAACAAAATACGTAATAGGGAAATAATTGGGTTGTACAACAGAAAAATGTTTTACAAATGTTTTCATGTGCGTCTGATCAGTCTAGTCTAGATGTTTCAAAAGCAGCAAGCTTTTTAAAGAAGGTAGATATCTTCCTTTTATAACATGATTGACATTTATTTTTTGCAGATGTCCTCATGAAGATAAACATCACACAATTGTGCAAAAAGTGACTCTGCAGACATCTGATAAAATAAAGCGGAATACTATCTTGTGAAACCCAAAAGCAACATTTGCTACTTTCGAAACATTTAAGCAAATTTTAGGTAGGTCAGAAACATATGATAAACAGGTATGAGGAAAGAAAGAGGAAGTGGATTGCAATTTGCAACAATCCCTTAAAATCCCCCAGTGGAAAAAATCAAGCTTTTAATGTTTATGTCTATGTGGTGTTTTTAATGTAAAACAAACCATATGCAAATTCATAAGTCAACGCCACTGCTGAATATATCCTTCTTAAAACTGCAGTGAACCAAAGAAATCGCTGGGGTTTCTGAGGTCACAAACTTCCTTGTAACCAATCATGTCAACATGTGATCGTCAACTAGTGGGTGGGCTATTTTGCACGTTCATAGAATCACGTATACTAAGTGAGGCAAGGATGTAGAGTTATATTCAAGCTATTTCAAAGGGTTAGTTCATCCAAAAATGAAAATTCTGTCATTAATACAAATCTTTTGTTTCGAATCAGTGGTTCAGAGCGTGAAAGTCAGGTGACTTCATAAACGAGGCTTCGTTACGACATAAGCGTTTCAAAATTTCAATGGTTCACATGACTTTGGCAGTTTGATACACGTTCCGAACCACCGATTCGCAAAGCTTCATGAAGCAGTGTTTTGATATCGCCCATCACTAGATATAGTTGAATAAAGTCGTTATTTTGTTTTTTTGCCGCATGTATTCTCGTCGCTTCATAACATTAAGGTTGAACCACTGTAGTCACATGAACTGTTTTAAATATAACTTTAGTACCTTTCTGGGTGTTTGAAAGTGTTAATTATTTTGCTGGCAATAGAGGCCTCACTGAGCCATCGGATTTTATGAAAAATATCTTAATTTGTGTTCTGAAGATGAACGAAGGTCTTACGGGTGTGGAACGACATGAGGGTGAGTAATTAATGACAATTTTCATTTTTGGGTGGACTAACCCTTTAATAAGGCATGAAGAATTTTTTTTCTTCAAGGATAAAACGTTTAATATGTCATTTTGGTGATTTTGGTAAAAGATGAGCTTTAAGGGATACAATTATTGACCACAGGGGGCCTTTAAGGGAAGTCAATCCATTTCCTGTTTCTTTCCTATAACCTATTTGAACCATCTAAAACACTGAAAATCCAAAGGGGAATTTTACCATGTTTTCTTTTTTTAGTATGAGTTTAAAATATTCATGACTTAGCATAACTCTCCCATAAACCTTGCTAAGTCGGGGTCAAAAGGGGTCCATAGATGCCAGTCTGTAGGCTATACATAAATATGACTTAACTTCAAATAACTTAAAATGCAGTACAAACCAGATGTTGCATCATACAACCAATCCCATCTGACATGCACCGATGCCAGGTGCACAGTGAGTGGTTAGGCAGATACAAAAATGAATTATTTATAGAAATGAATAATCTATGAAAGCACCTAATGAGAAAGTAAGGTTAAGAGTAAGATTTTCATCCAATCTAAATATAGATTTTCATTTACAAAAAAAAAAACAAACAAAAAAAAACATATGGTTATAGTTGTTCATTTAGGCTACATTTTACTGTAAAACAGATTTAGATGATTTGTTTTAAATAAATTAAATTACTATTTGTGCAGATACTGTCTACATATCAAACAAACAGTCTTGCAATGCCCTGTGAAGTTCAGTGGTGAATGCAAGTTAAAGACATGTACTTACAGTGTAATTACCTAAGAAAATAATGGGTTATTATTAGGTAACAGGGGTTAAGGTTAGATTTAGGTGTAGGTTCAGGGTTAGTACCCAGTTATTGTAATTACTGTAATAAGTACATTGTATGTGTGGGGAACAGGACTGTAAAATAAAGTGCTACAAAAAGATCTGAAAATATTTTAATATTTAAAATATGACCACTTATGTCATTATACATGTTTACAAATATAAAAAATAAAAAACAACACAAATAAAATTAATTGATTGACAATTATATCAATTTGATAATAATGACTGCCCTAGTTACTGTTACGAGTGAAGCAACGACCCGAGCATGCAGTACATCAATGCAGATGTCTCGGTTTGGCGTCTGTTACGGCACTAAAAGAGCAACACTTTCATTAGAGAGCTGTAATTCATACACTGTATTGATCTGTCTGCAGTTTATGACAGTCGAACCACGAGCGCCTTCAAATCAGAGTCAAAATGAACCAAACACTTGAGCCATTCAATAGCTCCGCTGCAAAAGGCAAAAGAGGGAGAAGAAAGTGAGGCTGTAGAGAAAATCAATTTAGAAATGAATGCCTAAATTAAAGAAATAGTTCAGGCACAAATGAAAATTGTCATTTACACCCATCATTTTTTGTTGTGCAACGTGCCTCTTTTTCAAACAATGAAAGTGAATGGGACTGCAGCTGTCAAACAAGATCATCACTGAATAAAGACCCTCATTTAAAAAATATTAGCCTATATGGTTTAAGAAGACATTGAATATAATCAATCATATGGACCACTCCTGTTTTTTAAAGCTTGACAGCACCAGGTCACCATTCACTTTTACTATATGGAAAATAGAGCTAGGTGATATGGCAAAAAAATTAAAACAATTTTTTTTTTTTTTTTTTACACTGTTTAACTAGTCAACTTGACTATAATATGATTTAAGTAACATTCTCTTTTTTTTTTAACTAGATTGTTAATAAAGTTCCATTCCAAGTGCACCACACGAAGTGATCAATGTGGTGTAAATGTAAAACAATTTGTTAAATATCTTTGCAGAAATATGCCTGAAATATGAAGACAATGTTGTACAAACTTATCTTAAACACATTCTATATACTCAGAAATAACATAAAATAAGAAAATGCTAAATATTTCTTAGCCAAAAAGTAATAGCAATAGATAACACCAATAATAGGCTAGCAAATGCTTTGTAAAAACAGAAAACAACAGCAGCTTTCATCCGGTCACCATCATGCAAACATTTAAAATATCAAACAGGTTTACAGGTTTTTGCATTCCATTGCGCTATTTGTCCTATGTTTAGGTGTTGCACTTGTGTCTTGCGTCTTTTGCAGCGTCTCACCCATGTAACAGCATTCTAAAAACATGGTGGTCAAGTATAAAAAAAAAAAAAAAAAAAAAAAAGCTCAACTCGCGTGCTCTCATTCCACTGCCTGAGTCTCATTTTTATAACGCAAAAACACATTTCTGAATGAACAGCCGCTTAGGAATAGTGATGTGTTCTACGTTCATAGTGTGTCACAAGAGCAGTTAATCAGGCATGTTAATCTCCTAATTGCTGAAAACATGTCTAATTGACCCCTCGCCAGGAGTTTGATTGACAGGCGATCTAACCTATCATAACGCCGAATCCGCCGTTTTGTCCGACAAAGCAGTCAGGAGTTAGGTTAACCTTGGTGGACTTGAACTTGAAAAATGGCGTGTACTGACGTCTTTCCGCGTTTGAAACAACATTGAAAACCATTTTGGCTTTTTAATGTGTTATGTTTAGTGTTAGAATTTCTTTAAAAAAAAAAAAAAAATTACACAATTTGAAAGCTGGGACTTTGTTTCATATCAACAGTAACCTGCTCTGTCTTGTCTGTCCTCTTTGCTCCACCATGGCTTGTCAGACAAAGCAACAGTAACTAAGGGGAGCAGGTCTTTGCAAAGGGTCAAATGTAATGCTTGCTAACATTTTTATTCACAAAAAAAAAAAAAAAAAAAGGAAAAACATGAAATTTGAAATAATCGGAAAAAAAAAAAAAATCGTAAAAATCACCCAGCCCTAATGGAAAAGAACAGCGTAAACATTCTTCAAAACGTCTCCTTTTGTGTTCCACTGAGGAAAGTCATACATGTTGAAAGTCGTCCAGAGGGGTAAGATGACAGAATTGTGATTTTTTTTTTTTGCATCAAATACACCAAATTCCTTTAATTTGAGTAAGCTCCTACATATAAAAGGCCAAGGAGGAGCAAAATCACACTGCCATTGAATTTCCCACCACACGCTTCCTTCTTTTCCGAGGCCCTGTGGAACATGAGAGCCGACTCATAATTGCACACGGTGTCACTCAAGAACCCTCTAATGAGGCATGATTCATGTTCATGCGTATTTAACACCATAAAAAGAGAAGGAAAAAAAAAACAACAACTTGATAACAAAAAGGGACACTCACCACCGTTAATGGTTTACGATTTGCGTCTTGCAGGTGTGTTAGTGCTAGGAAGTGGAACGTTTTAGTTTTGCGGTGATGCCGCCCAACAAATTCCCTCTGCTCAGTTTAACCTCCACTGCGGGCCCTGGGAAAAGAGGGCAGGACAGAACCCCTATGGAGTAGAGTCAAAGGGGCTTTAAAAACTGCACATGGACAGCTGTGAAGCAACCCGGTCCTATTCCTCCCTCTTAGTCCTCCTCTTTGTCTGAGAGTGAGAGATCTCTGGTTTCAGCACTATTTTAGATGAGGACTAAATCATCACATTTAAATAAGCCTGGCTTGGCTCTCTGCTTGAACAGATCTACAACTTGAACAGAAGCCTGAACAGGAAGTGCTGCTATAATCCCCATAAACAGCACTGTGACCTAAAGGTTAGCAATAAAACTAGAACCCTGACATCTGAACATACTTAAAGGGTTAGTTCACCCAAAAATGGAAATTCTGTCATTAATTACTCACCCTCATGTCGTTCTACACCCGTAAGACCTTCGTTCATCTTCAGGACACAAATTAAGATATTTTTGATGAAATCCGATGGCTCAGTGAGGCCTCTATTGCCAGCAATGTCACTGAACCTCTCAAGATCCAGAATAGTACTAAAGACATATTGAAAACACTTCATATGTGTACAGTGGTTCTACCTTAAACCTTTGGTTCAGACCGCGTAAACAAAGCCTCGTTTACTGAAAGCATGGGACCAAAAAAAAAAAAAAAAGGCAACAAATGGAATGGTTACCTAAAATAAAATGAAAAAAAAAAAAAAAAAAAAAAAAAAATTCATATTGTACCAAAAGCTTTTTGTTCAAAATAAGTTCAAAATTTGTTGATAATTAAGTGCATCTCAAAAAAAAAAAAAAAATTCAAAAATGGTGGAAAATGCGAAAGAAATGTTGATTACAAATAATTTAACTCCATACAGAAAAGTATTGAAAATAAAATTGAAAGTTATTCTACCTAAAATGTGTTGGTGCTATGTAGATTTATCCTTATTACATTATTGCGTTTTCCTCTCACATCGCCTACAACTTGTGCGAGGAGCTCTATGTCTACGACGAATGTAGTTGTTGTTTATGCAGTGTGTTACAAATCAGTCAACTATGAGGTTCTATTTCAGTTGGGATTTTGCTTTTGAAGATGGCTACCTATCTAGGCAGTCCACAAGGTTTTGGAACAGAGCTAGTATCTCTGTGTGTGCCAAGCTGGCGCTAACACGAGGTATTGCACTCACCCTGCAGGCGACTGTTTCGGCCCTCATCCCAACCATCTAGCTGGCTGTCAGTCAGACACACACACACACACACGCACTCCCTGCCTGTTTTTAAAACAAGTCCTCCATAAGGGCTCTCCTCAGAGTGATGCACAAGCATAGCAACTAGCTCAGAGGAAAGAAAGTAAACCGCTTTGAATCATCAGAACAGAGAAAAAGAAATTTGGAACTTTGGAGTCTCCGCGATACAGGCTCGTTTTGAAAATTTAGCTGTAAATTTCTCATTTCCACAACTGAATGAGATCAAATGAAACTCACGCTCATGTCGTTCCACACCTGTAAGACTTTCGTACTTCTTCTGAACAACACTTTTTGATGACAGAATTATTGTTAGATTTTTATTCCATAAACTGCCTTCGCAACTACCACTCTGACGCTTCAAAAACATCACCTGAATAACGCACAAACAAACCTCTTCCGGAAGCTCAAACGTGACACACGAGAATGAACCTCATCGTTACAGCACGTTTGAGCTTCCAAAAGAAGTTTGTTCTTGTGCGTTATTCAGGTTCGGCTGAGCTTCTGCTTATGTTCTCTGATCAATGTTTACATACGAGTAAAAGCCTAAATTAAATCTGTTCGGCATAAGCGACCGCTTCTCTTTAGAAAATCTGGACTAAACCGCTCGATTCATAAGGATTAGTTTTCCGGTCTCTTTATGAAGTTTTTGAAGCGTCAAATTAGTAGTTGCAAAGGCAGTCTATGGTAGGAAATTGCAGCATTCGGTCATCAAAAAGATCTTTACTTGTCTTCCGAAGATGAATGAAAGTCTTACGGGTGTGGAACCACATGAGGGTGAGTAATTAATGTCAATTTTCATTTTGGGGTGAACTAACCCTTTAATATTTGAACTAATTTTAATTTGACACGCTAAATTAAAATTACAATGCGCAGCGAATGATGCAAGACACAAAAAACAAAAAAAAACAAAAAAAAAAACCCACAAAGATAAATGCAAATGAACTCCTCCTTTAGTACTTGGTTGACTTTAGGGAGGCACAATATATTGGTACTTTTTTCCCCACATTGTTTTGGGAATATTAATATTAGATATTTTGAATCAATTGGTATCAGCTAATATTGGATATTTAATTGTGCTGTTTATTATCTATGTTTTCATATTTAGGCCAGCATTTGACTTCATCTAATTTAATAACTGTTAAATGTAATATTTGCAAATCTCAAAATGAACATCCATTTTTCATACTGTACATTATATTATTGTGATGCCTTAATTCATTTTCTAGCAGAAGAAAAGCTTGTTGAGGTGAAGCCTGAATAGTCACAAGGTCTGCACACGCACACACACCTTTACCCGTACCAGGCACCATCTGTTCCACAGGAAACATGGATGAACTTTGACCCTGACAGTGGCAGTCCAGAAAGCCACTGTGTACCTGGGCACAGGATGACATCTGGTATTCAAACGGGAGGAGACAGACAGTCTCCCAACTGTTCTGATGAACAGAAGCCAATTCTCACATACATGACTATTGGCAATCACACACAAATAGCCACCCACAAATGCATAAGTCCACTACCAGAAAGTATATTTAAATATACACACACAAACATGCACGCGCACACACACGGCAGATTTGGGTCTTATTATAGTCGCCACCTGGTTTAACTTAAAGGGACAGTTCACACAAAAAAGTATTATTCAGTAACCCTCACGCCATTCCAAACCTGTATGACTTTTATTCGGCAGAAAACAAAGATATTTTGAAAAAAAATATGAAAGTCATCTAGGTTAGCAACATGTGAGTAAATTACAATAATCTTTTTTTGAAAAATCATTCATGTCAGTTGTCATTCACTCAACTGAGTTGGATAGTTTGTTTTTTTTTAGTTTGTTTTTTTATCCGATAAACATGCGAATAAACTACAATGGAAACACATTTACCAAATAAATCCCTCGATGCACAAACAAAACAAATTACATATATACACACATATTACATATCATATATATTATACATACATACATACATACATATATACACCTCTAGCATATCAGAATAACTAAAACAACATTTGAGATTCTGTACAAAGCCTTTCATCAGAAAGATTTAGTCTAATGACTTCCCAGAAGCGTCTCACATGATTGCATTCCTAAACACCAGCATCTGAACGCAAGATAACATGACAGAGTTTATTGTGTTTCATCTGCGTGCTCGGAGACACAAGTCTTTTATGATGTAAGGGGAAAAAAAGAGCCACAACGGCTTCCCTGATTGAAGCCATTTCCATTTTTATTACAGGAATTTTATGCCAAATTCCCAGGAAGTGACAATTTTGTTCTCTTGGACACATTGGATGGAAACGCTTCACAAATGTTTTATGCAATATTCCAATTTCCTAACTTTGGATGGAAACATAGATATTGTTACAAAAATATTTATATTTTAAATAAATGCTGTTATTTTAAACCTTCTATTCAAAGAATAAAAAAAAATAATTTTCGCACGAAAATATTAAGCATCACAAGTTAAAATTCAGCTTTGCCATCAGGAATAAGTTACATTTTAAAATATATTAAAATAGAAAATAGTTATTTGAAACTAAACACTTTTCACAATATTAGTTAAGGTATTTTGATCAAATAAATGCAGCCTTGCTAAGGATAAGAGATTTCTTATGGGGAAATAATAAAAAAAAAAAAAAAAAAAAAACACCCACCACGGCTCATGAACAATGTTTGATGCAATTTGTCACAACTGTCACAGCAGGTACAGTAGTACATTTCACAATTTTCTGTCACAGTTGCGTGGCAGTTGAACATTTTTTTCATGTTCACGATAAGGTCTAACCATGACCACAATGACAGACTCGCTTTACTGTGTGGAAACAGCAGAAGTGAAATGCAAAAAGGGATTTACCAGACAAAGCAAGCAAACAAAACGAAACGGGTGGGGAAAAAAAAAAAAAAAAAAAAAAAAAAAAAGCACTAGGGATATCAGCAGAACATTTTATATCGCGGCGAAAGCTGTGTAAATGACATGCAAAATAAAAATGTGCAAATTAGACTGATTGTTGACATATTCAGATAGTGAATGTATTGCACAACTCGATGCATGGAACAAAGCATTTCCTGTTTCTCTTCATGCATCATGGTCCAATCAGTTTGTTGCTGAATGCACCCTTTTGTCTGAGCTGTGTGCCAAGCAAGGGGTGGCATTCATGCTACATGATGGAGTACAGATTGGTGAGCGTTCTCTTTTCAGCAGTCGCCTCCAACGTGCCAAGCAAGCGGCAACCTCCCCCAGTTTCTCTTGAAGCCAATACGGAAGTGACTTAAACTGCGATTCACCAACTGGCAGCTAGGGAAAGGCTCCAAAAGAGCAGAATCTCATTGAGTCCCATGTTAAAATGGCCAACTTTACAGCAGAAAAAAAAAAAAAAAGAAAAAAAAAAAAAAAAAAAAAACACGTTTACAGCTTGGATCAAATTGTGGTTTTGGTATATACAGCTAATTTTGCCCCTCATGACAACTCTGAGGGGGCTGAATTTTTTTATAACTCATCTGTTTAAATTATATTAAGCCTTAAAGTTCTGCATAATTAAGGGCGTGGTCGCTTGAGTGACAGGTTTGCCGCTGCTGTCTGTGAGCTGTCATGTCACCTCAGCTAATTCCAGCTGCTGAATTTGGCACCTCTGCCGTGTTTGTGCTTTTTTTCGGGATTATTTTATACAATTATAAAATAATATATACAATTATAAAATAATATGGCTTGCTGCGTTAATGGCCGAGACTTGAGACCGATGTGCGTCTGTGTACGTGTGCACGCACGTTGTTGGATCGTGATATTGGCTAAAAGTTTTGTTCCTGAGATTTACTACAAAGACAGTGGTGGGAGGATTTAAAACTCCAACAGCAGTGCTTGGATATTATAACTAAAACTGCTGCATTTTGAAAAATTATACTTTGGACGCGGGCTCATTTGTTTGTGAGATACGATCATATTTAAAACAAACTGCTCAGGTTGCATAATTTCTTGAAGAATGATGATGGAGAGCAGATCATTCAGAAGAAACGTGATGCAAACAATGAATAATATATCAATATTTCATGGATTTAATGCTTTTGTGGACAAAAAGTACTGTTTTTTGTTTTTCAATGGACACTCATGGACATTTTACCCAAGTGTCACGGATTGGATTCATCTCACGATCTCCATTTCATTATAAAGGTATGAAGTCCTGTTTGATTTTATGTTATTTGCACACCCGACACAAATTACAATTACTGGTGCTGGAGCATCTATATCGTAAAAAAAGACACTGTAGATTGACAGTAAACATTTAGAACTTTCAAATGATATAACTTATAATATATTTTAGATAGTGTCTAAGATAGATAGCTCCTTTGCCTGCTAACATTTCAGCAACCTTAGTTCCAACCACGTCCCGCCTCTTTGCCCATTTTCAGTTATCCGGGAGTGACGTGCGGTGACATGCTGCTAAGATGGCAGCGGCCTCATTTTCGCTTAAAAAAAAAAAAAAAAAAAAAAAATGCTCTTCAGAAATCAAGGGTGACGTCATGGACACTATGTCCATGTTTTTTTTTTTTTTGTTTTTTTTTTTACAGTCTATGGTACCAAGTCAGTGTCTGATAACAGCCAAACTTCCTGATGACTCTGTTAAAGTTTATTTGGGTTTCCTTCATGCTGCTGACTGCACATATCGCGGTAAAGATGATGGCACTGAGCAAGAGAGTTTAGCCAAACACTATCTTTAGCACAGACTGCAAACAGTCAAAGCCTCTTCATCCGATATAGAACCCAGTCCTTATCAGGAGCCCCTGTGCAGGGCTCCAGACTGCGCCTAAAACGGTCACATTTGCAACTAAAAATATTAATTTGCAAGTGATATTTTTGCTGCCATTGGCGACCATAAGATATTCACACGTTATGACTGTAAAATTTGCATGTTAGGCTACTGTTCACGGAACACGCAAATATCACATTTGCTGTGTTGGCGTAATTATACAAGATGCTGCCTGTGAAAGTTTCACTGAGTTAGAGCTGCGAAATATGAACAGGTAGGGAAAAATTTCACACACCAAACAGACGCCAAAGAACTAGAGCTGATGAAAGCCGTCTGTGTTGCGTCGCCTGTGTCGGTGCAAAACAGCTGCATTTGAACACCGTTCTGCTCCTGCGTTAAGGAGACAACTGCCTATTTCTTCATATAAATTCTTCTATATTCGTCATTTAAAAGGGGAAACCAGCTCTACAGACTGCAGATACACACAATGCAGTGCGTGCTTACCGTTTGAATATCAATCATGCTGATCGCTTTCATTATTCCACTCCGCTCATGCTCATCGGATAAATTTAAGGTCATTAAAAGTCTTCAGTGCCTTAAACAGTATAACATGAGTATAAAGATCATTTAAGGTGTCTTCTATTTTGTGGATGGAAAAACAAAATCGCAATACTCCCTAATGTGATTATTAACTTTAATTTCATTAAATAAACGTGAGCGCTGCATGTTTTAAAATCAACAGATGGCGCTGTTGCACGTTCTTCAGTGCAGCTCGCATTCAATGATTTGTCAACCGATTGCTTAAGAACTAATGCTGATCAATAATCAGTTTACTTTATATTATTTATATTATATTGCGTTGTAAACTGTTGTAGCAACAATTTTTTAATCCTAATCTGAACTTGAATGAGCAGCAAAAGTAAAGCACAGACATTTCAAAATAAGAGTCCCGCTGTATTTCAAAGTAATCAAAGTCAAGTAGTATGTATCTCAATTGCCCCTGTTTGTTATCCTGTTGTCCTGTTGGTTACACAAACCAAATTGAATATATTTATATTCATTTTCATTTGATTCAAAAGAAACTGTTGTAGCCTCAGGAAAGAAGGACTAAGAACATTATTTGACACATATTCAACAAAGATTTTACTAGCATCAGGGTTATTATAGTCATCTAAAACCATTAAAACATTTTTTTATTGCTTGAAATAAATGTTAATACTAAAATAAAAATCTATACAAACTAAACAGACATGTTTAAAAAAAAAAAAAATTAGAACTTAAAAGTGGAAAATATAAAAATCTAATCAGATTCAAAATATTAAACAAAAACTATAAATAGTATTAAGTGAAAATAGTGACATTCATTTCCCAGAAAAGTCACAAGATGAAAAAGGTGAAACTGTAAAGGGGAGATGTATAAACACAACAGGATGACTAAAAGTAAGTGATTTTAAAAATTTAAGTTCATTGTTGTGTGGCTCTTAAATTATTTGGTGCCTGTTTTTTCCCCTATAGGAGCCAATAGCTCCTTAATGAATTTTTTTGTCTGGAGCCCTGCTGTGTAAAGGAAGTGTGGTCCAAATGCACTTCTGAAGGAACACAGAGGATTATTAGGTAATCAGTAATACATATCACAGAGCAGCAAGCGTATAGAATGAGTTAATTATTAGCGATATACCGATCATGACTGTATACTTCCGTTCAAACGTTTAGGGTCAGTAAGATGTTTTAACGTTATTGAAAGAGGTCTCAAGCTCACCAAGACTGCATTTATTTGATTACAAATACAGTAAAAACAGTAATATTGTGAAACAATAATACAATTCAAAATGCCTGTTTTCTGTTTGAATATATTTTAAAATGTAAATTTATTCCTGAGATGGAAGGTGAATTTTCAGCATCATTACACCAGTCTTTAGTGTCACATGATCCTTCAAAATCATTCTAATAAGCTGATTTGCTGCTCAAGAAACATTTTGTATTATTACTAATGTTGAAAACAGTTATGCTGCTTACTATTTTTGTGGAAACTAATACGTTTTTCAAGATTATTTGACGAGCAGAAAGTTCAAAAGAACAGCACTGACTTCAAACAAATCTTTTGTAACATTATAAAATGTCTTTATACTGTTACTTTTAATCAGTTTAATGCATCCTTGTTAAATAAAAGTATTCAATCCTCAAAAAAGAAAAAAAAAAAAAAAAAAAAAATCTTATTGACCTAACTTTTAAATTGCAGTGTATCATCTCACATCACATGAAAACAAAAAATGTATTTTTCTCAAACTCTCAAAGCACTTTATACACTATGGAAGCTTGTTTCTGCCACTGAATAAAATATATTTAAAAAAAAAAAAAAAAAAATTAAAAAAAAAAAAAAAAGGTAATTGCAACATCTCAATTCTGATTTATTTCTCAGAACTGCGAGTTTATATCTTGCAATTTATGACACGCAATTGAGTTATAAAGTCATAATTGCGTGATATAAACTTATAATTGCGAGTTTATATCTTCTTTCTCAGAATTGTGAGTTTATATCTCGCAATTCTGACTTTATAACAAGCAATTGCGAGTTATAAAGTCAGAATTCAACTCTGAGATACAAACTTGCAATTTGGAGGAAAAAAAAGTCCATCTTTTCCTCTCAGAATTAGACGTAATGGGCCCTATTTTAAATGATCTAAGCGCACAGTCTAAAGCGCAGGGTGCAAATGCACTTAAGGCGTGTCCGAATCCACTTTTTTCTAATTTAAGGACTGGAAAAATAGTCGGCGCCGGGCCATGGTCGAAGGGTTGTCCCTATTCTCTTAATGAGTAATGGGTGTAGGGCTGCACGATTACTCGTATTTTAATCGCGATAACAATATCCGCTTCTCTCGATTAATTACAAATAATCATCACGATATTGGCCCACTCGTTATTTACCCTGAAAACGTGTTTCTTCTTTGGGATATGCTTGTGGCTGCCAGATGCAAAGAGATTAAATCACCCAAATAGAGCTTTTACCTCTGTCTTTCCGGTGTTTTACCTAATCTGTGCAATCTGGCAACTCTGTGTTCCCGAGCTCCCTCTAAATGCAGAAGAAGCGCTGATGATCTGAAAACAAACATGTGCGCTGGAGTTTAGTGATCTCCACAGCGAAATTCTGCTTCAATGAAAGTGTCATACAGCCAGTCATACAAGCCACTTGTACTATTTGTGTGACTAAATCTGCCATGATCAAACCTTCAGCGATGAATTCCAACAAATGCAACACGGATCTCCACCTTACCGTTTGCAGAACGTACTTTTGCAACAATTCAATCGGGAAAATAAACATAGTTTGGAATTATTGGAAATAACATTAGGTGTTTCACTGTTTTATCTTTTGAAGTTCCTAAAGGTTTTACCAGTTTTCATAATGTTAATCAGTTGAAAAAGATATCGCCACTGGGACGCTCTAAAACGCTTAACGTGAAAACGCTTAACATGGCTTTATTTACTAAGACAGTGTTATTAACAAACCAAACTTTGTGAACACCATACTAATAAAGCATATGTACAGAAAAGCAGATGAGCCCAGAATATAAACGCAACACGTTTAATTAAGCTTTTTCCTCCCATAAAGAAAACGCTTAACGTGGCTTAATGTACTAACACAGTTACATTAAAATACTATACTAATAAAGCATACTATACAGAAAAATTGGTTTGTGCAGAATTTGATCTTTTAATATCCCTTAGTAGGCTACATTAAGTGATGTTAAGCTTTTTCCTTTAACGATTTTCTATGGGAGGAAAACACTTAACGTGTAATTAAACACATTGCGTTCATATTCTGGGCTCATCTGCTTTGCTGTGTTCAGTATGGTTTATTATGATGTTTACGGAGTTTGGTCTTTTAATATCACTGTCTTAGCACAATAATCCACGTTTTTTCACGTTAAGTATTTTAGAATGTCCCTAGCCAGGGACAGTTTATATATAAAAATCAAAGAGCATCGTTCTTTGCCCTACGAATTTGCAAGGCAGTCTGAATCTGTGTCTTATTTGCAAACAGATTGTGTTGCTTTAAAAATCTAATGTGAATCTAACGAAGTTATCATAGTTGGTTAAATAAAGTCGGTGTGCCAACTACAGGCCTTTTGGGTGAATTGTAGGTTGGTAAAGAACATGCAAAATGGCCATAACTTCATTACCCTTTTTGATAGAATAATCGTGATTAATAATCGTGATTATAATTGATCAAAATAACAGTGATTATCAGTTTAACCATTATCGTGCAGCCCTAAATGGGTGTGTTTTCCCTTAAAAGCCAGTTGTACTTGCACCATGGTGGATTCGCTATTTACATGGCAGAATTTGCAAGAGGAAAAATTGAATACTTCTCTAAGGAGGAAACTGATCTGCTCGTGCACAAGGTTAAAGTGCGCAAGCAGACCATCTACGGGAAAAGCCGGATTTCACCAAACCATTTTTATTTTTAAGCACACAATAATAACCTTTTACATTGTAATCATTTTATTTTTAGTATTTGGCATGTTTGTGTGCTGCTGCACATCTCTGTGTGTAATAAGCAGAGTGTACGCGCGTTGTGAACACACATAGGCGCATGTTACTAACACGCTCTTTAAATAACAAAAATACTGCGGCATTGACTTTAGACTAGGTTTCAGTTGGTCAATGGCGCAGCCTATTTCAGTTGCCTCAACATAGCAACGCGCCAACAATGCACCTGAACACACCTCGTTTTCAGACCAGCATGCCCATGGGCGCACAAATGGGCGCAAATGCATTTACTATTTAAACAACCTGGTGCAGGATGTGAAAATGATAACTGCATCAGGCTGAAACTAGCAAAAAACACTTGCGTCGCACCTGGTGCCGCGTGTATGATAGGGCCCAATAACTTGCAATTGCGAGTTTATATCTCACAATTCTGACTTTATGACACGCAGTTGCGACATTATATCTTGCAATTGTGAGGGGGGAAAAAGTCAGAATTGTGTGAAACAGTCGAATTTATCTTTTTTTTTATTCCATGGTGGAAACAAGCTTCCATACTGTGCTGCGTCAGGTCTGTGTAAATACATATTTTCAGGGTATATAATGTATACTGCTTCAGACTGCAGTGCCAAGACAGCTGCAGACACATTTTCATAATTAATTAAGGCTTTACAGCAATAACAATAAATGTTGAATGAAGTGGCAAAATTAATAATTAAGTAGTTAACCGGAATTACCTATAGTTGCCATGGTGAATATTTTAAAGGGGGAGGGGGGTCTCTAAAAATTTAATATTCATATAAAGCATTAGAATACATTATATTGTTAAATAAAATAAATAAAATCCTTAATAAATGATTGGAATTCCAACTAAATTCTTTATATCAAACCAATGTACCCAGACCCAAAGGAAAAACATTAACCCAATGAAAATGGTGTTATCTCAGTTACAATGTTTAACTGTGACAGATGGGTAACTGGATAAAATGGGTATTTCCAGAGGCAGAGTGATAAGAGCTAAATGAAACGAGTGTCAGAAACACAGAGCTGAAGAAAAGTACAAACTGAACTTGCCAGCAGTCATATCTGACAAATTACCCAGAGCTCTGCATCACAAAGACAGCGCTCTACTTCTGCTAACAGCAGGGTGAACGCGTCTCAACAGATTCCTGGAAAACAAAGGTCTTCGCACAGCACAAACTGTCATCTAGAAGGCACACGACAGTTTTGCCCAGATATTTCTAGGTAAAATATCTAACAATCCTGCCTAATGTAATGAAGGAGGTTTATAATACCTGGAAAAACTGTCTCAATGAAATCAAGGCTGATTGACACAGGCACAATAAATAAAGCCCATTTGAGTACAAATAACCAACTTCTATCAGACAGGATTGTAATATAACACTTCATAAAACTGACTGACATGTAGAAAATTACGTAACACTACTTGTCACAGCGCATATGTGAAAAATGCTGAAAAAAATTAAAATCATCTCTGCAAGTGCATACATGCAACCAGGAAGGCATATGGAGTTTGAGCATGCTTGGCACGAACAAAAAAAAGCTTCCGACCACATTAAATAACAACTTTTGAAGCAGCTTCTAAATAAATGACTGCTCTAATAACTCGTGGGACATATAACATGCAAAGATCATGCAAGTAGAAAGAGTCTCAACCAATTTTGCGATAGTGGCAGAAGTACAATTTTTGTGCTGTGGTAGTGTGGCTATGTGAAAACGTAGCTATTATTAAACAGATGTACATGCACCAAGATAATAAAAGCCGAACTGCAAAGTTCAGGGTTAATATAAACAGAATTTTCAGAATCTGAATTCGGCTTTGATTCATTCCAATTGGTGAAAGTGTTAAACATCTAACAAAACATGATGCAAAAAAAAAAAAAAAAAAAAGGAATGGAACATGCCCTTAACAACAACAACAACGACGACGACAAAAACAACATCAACAACCACCACCACCACCACCACCACCACCACCACCACCACCACCACCACCTTTTCAGTTGCAACCCTGTTTGTTTTCAACAAAACCCTTTGTTGTTAGGCACAAAGTTTTACAGTTGAAATTAAAAAAAAAGTTTGAGATTGCAGTTTACCAATCTCTAGTCAAACCAATGTGTTCAATAGAGACTTTCACACCGGTTAGTTAAATGAATTCAGCTATAGGAACTAGCCACCAGGGCAGTACCTAGAGAACTAAATGTTCTTGGTTTCCTGGTTGCATTCACAGTCAATAGGAACACTAAAGTATTGTAAGCCGGCCTACAGCGATGTCATTTAAGTGCGGCATTCAACAACTCTGTAAATTTAAAGGTTGAGAAGCGCCTGGACTTTGGCGTCATTCAAAAAAGGCTTTCGCACCAGGTAGTTATAGGAACTATAACTATATTTTCCCCTTGGGCCATTTTCCTGGTTGTATTCGCACCGCCAATACGAACGCAGCAGACAATTTTGACAGTGCTGAGAACGCCAGCCTGAGCACACAGCGCTCCCATTCTCCAGCTTCATTAGTTTACGATCTGTTTAACAGTCCTAATACATTATTAGATAGTACTGTTAAATAAAGTAAAACTGTATACGAAAGATTATCGTGTGTGGTTATGATTGATGCCCAATGTCGCTAACTGAGCAGAAGTACAGAATCATGTTTCGCTTGGACTTCGGCATTGGTCCATTTATCACAGTTTTCCATGTTCGTGGAGTTTGTTGAATAAATATATAGGCTATAAACAAACCAGGAGTTTAAATGTTTTTTTGTTTTTTTTAAATGGCAGAAATCATTGTTTTGCATACGTTCAGCCAATAAACTTACCACTTGCGACACTAGTAGTCCCTATTGTGCTGGGTTAGACCGAAGTAGGAGCTAATTTAGCCCCCCCAAAAGGAGTTCCTATAACTATAAAAAAAAAAATAATAATAAAAATCGCTCCCAGTTCCTGTGGTGAGAACACACCTAAAAGCCGGTACTCCCACCGATAGTTAACATTCTTCCATTGCGAAAGCACCTAATGTTGTCTAGACCCCAACATTCTTCAAAATATGTTCTATAGTGTTCCACAGAAGAAAATCAGTGACAAAATGGCTGCTGACAATTCAGCTTGGCCATCACAGGAATAAATATTTTCAAATATATTCAAATAGAAAATTAATATAATTAATAATAAATACTAATATATTATTAATACATAGTAATAATTTCACAATATCCCTTTTTTTTTTTTTCATAAGTTTGATTAAATGCAGCCCTTGTGAACATACTTTAAAAAAAAAATCAAATTGCAAGAAAAAAAAAATCAATTGCACTTTATTTTAAGGTGTCTTTATTACAGTGTATTTATACATTTAATAGTAATATTAATTATCAATGTACTTACATGCTTAGGATTAGGAACAGGGTTTGGTTTAGGATAGTACATGTAACAAAAAAAAAAAAAAAAGACTGATTTTAACAATAAAAGACTAATATTGCTACGATTAAAAACAGTTAACTGGTTTACAGAAAGTTTCCATACTATATTCGGTGAATAACTAATAGATATAATGGTACACTTAATCTAATTTTATGGTAAAATACCATTAAATTTACAGTTTTTTGAAAGTGAAAAACAAGTCCTTGTATAATTTACAGTGAAAAACCATAAATTGACATTCCCACAATTCTCTGCGTGACACTTTACGTGAGACTTGAAATAACCGTTTCTTCTTAGTTTTTTCTAATCAGTTATGTACATTAGGGTTTTGTTACATCTAATGTTGTTAAATTAATGTTTTTTGCAATTTCATTAATGTGTTCTTAACCCCAAACTAACATCTCATTTATACTTTTTGCTTTGTGCAAGCAGGAAATCAGGTTACGATATCACAAACACTCCTTTTGTTAAAATTATAACACTGGATTATACTGATTATTAAACTAGGTCAATAAAGTCCAATTTAAATCTTTCATCTTAAGGGCAAAAGATAAAGAGGTGAATTCAAAGTTACAGCAAGTTCAACAAAGATCAGTCATAAAACTGATAAACCAATATCTTGAATTGATGTTTTGGTCTTCCGGCCTGCAGTCATAAACACCCTTCACTCCCACTACAAACAGTGTAGGTGTTGTGTCTTAGATCACAAACCTGCTATGTCTGCAGAGAAGTCATCTGCGTATAGTATTTTCTACACTGCAGCATTAGCAATTACCTGAACATGCCACCGCGGTGACCTGCTCACACCCAGCTCAGGAGTTTACAAGCTTTCTGTTAGACTCAATTACACTTGCGTTGTGTACTTCTAATTGAAGTTCATTCAATTTCATTGAGGCCCAGAGCCCACCCCAGATAAATTTACCCTCTTGGTGCTTGGAGGTCTGGCCCAGAACTTCAGCGTTTGCCTGTCATCTGAAATTACACTCCTGTCTCCCCTGGGCCAGAGTCTGCGCGGTGTTATGCAGCGGCTGCCCCTGACACCTGACAGCCCATTAGACAGCACCACAGAGAGCAGTGTAAAGCAGTGCTGCGCTGTGACACACAGGGCTGTGTGTGAGCCATCCATCCCTCAGTCACCTTAATGGACGGCTCTGCAGCTTCACGCTCCACCAGCCACGGAAATAAGAAAATATGAACTGCACAAACCTCAGTAAGATATGTAGGGATGACAAAAGTACCAGTACTTTGCTAAAACAAATTAAAATTATTATTAATTATTATTAATTATTATTATTATTATTATTATTATTATTATTATTATTATTATTATTATTATTATTATTATTATTAGTAGTAGTAGTAATTAATAATAATAATAATAATAATAATAATAATATGTATTCTTATTATTAAATATTGATACTAGTATTTTGACTGTACTCCTTCAAATCTTTGTAAATAAGTATTGCACAAGAAAGATAATGACATGAATGTATAATGTTAAGTAAAATATTTAAATGAGATCAAAAAATAATTGCCCTTTTTGACCCACTTTCCACTTACACTGATGTAGCATCTGGACCAGACACACAATTATTCATTTTATTTAATGAATAATCCAGAAAAACTCCCTCACAAGTCCTGTTAATTCCATCCCCCACAATTGCAACACAGAGACAGAATAGGTGTCCTGTTCCCATTTTATTGCTGTCAGGAATGTTCAGAAAAGATAGTGACTCTGACTTCATTCTTTCCGAGAAGGACAAATAAACCCTCTTAATCCTATATATTCTATATATAACCACTTAAGAAATGTAAAAACATGAATCCAATTTTCCCCATCTCATGACTTTCCCTTTTATAGGGTTTATTCTATGTATTAATTCTCTCTTTTGAACTATTTTGGTATTAATGTTTCAGAGTTGAAAATTTATAGTTAACTAAAAATCACATGGGTAGAATTTCTGGTATCTACGGACACCAACTTTTGTTTCCTATTTGGTAATTTGTTACATGTTACTAACTCTGTGACACATTAGTATTATAAGAATCTATAAAGTTCTTCTCTCAAACATCCAATCCAATGTCTTATGGCAATATCTTGCTACAGAACAAAGACTTGTAAAAGTTTCCCTCTGAAATGAAAACGCCTTATTGGCTCAGTCACCTCAAGTGGTTTTCTTTCATCAAGACAATATCAGCAAAGATTCGGGAGCCTCCACAAATTGCATCAGGACAGTTTTAATTCAAATGGGCGAGACATGCAAGTATCAAACTTAGTCTCATTATGTGATACATTAAGTATCCTTACCCCTTTTAAAGAAGGGCATGTTAAAACTAAACTGATGGTTTGCTCAAGGCTGTTGATCTGCTGAATTTCAAACAATACTGTAACTTCTTGCCTCCCTGTATTCTGCTTTCCCTTGGTAAACTATGCAAGTATGTGTGTGAATGTTAGAGTAGTTGAGTGTTTAGTCTAGTTAACAAAGTCTTGTTCATGTCACACGTAAAGTTGTCTGTGTTTCATGCTCATATACTGGAGTCCCTAATTATGTCGATCCTGACTACATGCTCTGAGTAGTACTGTACAATAAGATTATTTCCCATAACCTGGAAATAAATATTTCTTAGAATGAACAAAATTAACACAGTGTTCTTTGGCAAAACAGGTTAATTTTATTAACTGATTCAAATATTTATAATTAATTATAACTAATTATGATTAATAATTCATAATCCTTTTGAGCTAATTTGCTACACTGAATATTATAGTAATAAAAATCAGGCCTTTCCCTCTCGCTCTCTCTAATAAAGAAATCTTAAAAGGAACTGTGTTTACGGTGCACTTTAATCAGCAGAATCGAGAATCGTGGAATTTCACTGCTATGGAAAAGTCAATGAAATCACTGACAAAAACATTTAATTAAACTTGGCTACTAAATTTACCAGCCATTTAGAACTTCCACTAGCCAAAACTACATTTATGTCACATTGCTTTTACGTTACTTTTTCTCATCTGGGCTGGGCTTGCTTGCTTTCACATCAAAAGTGAAATAAGCCTCAGTCTGAAGGAAATGCAAATTCACACTTAGACAGTACAGGGCGCAGCTCAAACATTTCAGCTGTGCTGCAGTTCTGAGTTGCAGAAGAATCGCAAAAAAAAAAAAAAAAAAAAGGAGAAGCAAACAACAAATGTGATTTAGTAATTTTTGCTCATTTGTATGGTTGAACTGGACCATCAAAGGCCAGCAACAAAGACATTGGTTAATAAAGTGAGATTAAATACATAAAGTATATTTGTGTAATTTAACATTATTGCAGAGTTTCTGTTTCACTGTTTTTAATTCATTTTGAGGAGGTAAAGTGATATAGGTAAATGCATGCTTACATTTAGTCTAGAACTACAATAACCATCATGCTCACACAGCGCACACAATGCCGCTCACGATTTCCCTCAACATTGGGACAGGAGAGGCAGGGTTGTCAGGTTTCCACAACAAATCCCACCCAATTGCCACTCAAAACTAGCCCAAACGCGTTTTAAGGGGTCCCCCGGTAAAAATCGCGTTTCAGGGTGTAAAATCTGCATTTTTGGGAAAATTTGCATTCCAGGGGCTGAATATCATGTTATTTGGGGTTTCTTCAACCCGTGGACATAAAAGTCAGTGTTCAAGTAGCCCAAAACTTGGCAACACTGAGGAGAGGTGTCAGTCAATAAATGGGAAAAAGTAACTTGCGTGACTTGCTTAGAAAAAGTAACATTTTATTGCAAATTTAAAAAGTATTTATTTAATTTACTAGTTACTTGCAAAAGTATTATGTAATTCGTGTTACTTGTAATGCATTACACCCAACACTGTATATAGTTTAAGAGAAGTACTACATGGAAAATTATTAACATTAGGTAAAGCATGAAGAATTCACACTACAGTAACTTCTAAAAAAGTTCAGTATACTCATTAAAATGTAATGAGTAACAAAAGATGCTGTATTTTATATTGATACTTTTTTTTATAATGTTTCATGCATGTTTAATGTTTATACATTTTTCAAAATGTTAACGTGAAAGTTTCATCTGTTACAGTTTGACAGGTTTTCACCACTACACATTTCATTTTTGAATTATATGCAATACAATTTTAGCAGTAAAATCTATGAATATGACAAAATATTGACCAAATTTAAATCATGTTTCCTAGAAAGTAAAAAGTATGGCTAAACAAAAAGTTATAATGATACTGACTAATTTTGGTACCATGCCAAGTGTTGTGTGCTTGGCTTTAGAGAATCAAGAAATTTGACTAAACAGTATTATGAGTTAATACAGACACAGAATACAGATAATCTCAAAGAACAGATGGAGAGGTCCTAAAAGATCTGAAATGACTGACAATCTTGCTTCTTGCATTAAGACCAGAGAGACTATGAATCACTGCCACACAATAGCACAGCTTTGAGTTCAAACACAAACTGCTTCATCAAAATTCCTCAAACTGGGACTTGAATGAGACCGTCAAAAGTTCAGTCATTCTGATAAATCTATAGCACACAACCTCAGTGTAGGGAAAGAAAACATTAACATACCATGATTCTTTTCTGTTCCGAGTCCTTAGAAGTATTTCAGCAGTGTTCATATAACAGCGGGAGCTTTTTATTTCAGTTCTGGGATTTTAGATGTGCTCAGCTCTTGAAATTGTTGAGACATGTTCATATGAAAGTAATGCTTTATCAGCCGCAAGAAAACTCCAAAGGAAGCAAAAGTTCAGATTCATGTACTTTGTTTATTGTTCTCTGACTGTTTGTCATATGGAGGACTTTAGATGGTGGTGGCTTGAAGGTTAAAACTCTAAACGAACTATGTGATGTAGAAAGCTCAAGTCTAATCCCAAGCAATGGTGACCCAGGAACTAAAGATTTACGGTGATCAAAATCTAGACTGTTCTTATTGTGCCACTGTTAACCTCAGGGTGCTCCATGGGAATCAGCCCTATGATTTTTGGCTATGAAATAAGATATGACCAATTACACATTTGTATCAGACAGAAAGACAGATTTTTAGACACAGAGACATTTAGACGGACAGACATTTAGATGACAGATAGACATAGATAAACTAACAGACAGAGATAGACACACACAGACAATTAGACAACATACAGAGACATTTATATGACAGACATTTAGACAGACAGTTTAGAGACAGACAGACATTTAGACAGACAGTTTAGAGACAGACAGACAGACAGTTTAGAGACAGACAGACAGACAGTTTAGAGACAGACAGACAGACAGTTTAGAGACAGACAGACAGACAGTTTAGAGACAGACAGACAGACAGACAGACATTTAGACAACATACAGACAGACAGACAGACAGACAGACATTTAGACAACATACAGATAGTTAGACGACATACAGATATAGATAGACAGACAGATTAGAACGATAGAACCTGGGCACTGTTGAGTGTAAAACTCAATTTTCATCAACTAAGCAGCCAGACTCAAACTCAATAGACAAATATTGACACTCCATTTATCAGAAGATCTAAGAACATGATGACAAATGTGGCTGCCACATTACATAAAATGGGGAAAGAAATCAGTAAAGTATCATATAAAGGGAGCTAAAGCAGAGAAAACAAGGAGATATCAGAATCTTACAAAGCCTACAAATAACCAATAGGCAAAATTCCAACCATATTTAAATATGTATTATCATTTTAAATAGGTATAAGTGCATCTTTTACCCCGACTACATGCCTGTAGCTAATTTTGCAACAAAGTTGAGGTTTGTAATTATCACAGCATTCTCTTCCACACACAACACTGAAGAAACCAGGGAAAACAGTGTTGACTTTAGTCAAAATTCATTAGCGCTGAATATTTTAAAAGACAAAACACAAAACAGAAAACAAACAATATAGTTGTGTTTGTGGAATTTGTTGGCAAACTATAAGACAAGTATCTGACCATTTGCGGTACACCAAGAATCTCACAAACACAAATCTTAGAAGTCTTTATTTTAACAACCTGCCAACTTCTAAATAACATTAAACACTAAATAACTAAATCATATATGTTTACCCCAAAATGAAAATTGTCATCTTTTGTCATTCCAAACCCCTAAGACATTCATTCATCTTTGAAACACAAACTTGA